>OX344855.2:20244917-20535557 GCA_947037095.2 Nycteola revayana
ATCATCTAAATGTTGCCTGAATAACATATCTGCCTTCGGAATGTTCTCAACCAGCCTTTCATTCATGGTGGTATATTGAGCGGCTTGCACTATGGATTGACCTGTTCTTTCCAGGCTCAGTAGATATTCTCTGACAATCGCCCGTATTCCAGATCCTGTCGATCCAGCTGTATCTCCTGCATAATTTGCCAAAGAAGAATGGAGATATGTTCCCACAGCATGAGCTGCATCTGTCAAGAGGACAAAATGATCTCTTTGTAGTGCTTTTGTCTCTTGAGGGCTATACAATAGTTTTGCATAGGGTCGTTCTGCTTCTTTTAGACTATTAAGATAGTCCCACGCCTCTCTTAAAACTCCGATAGATGAGCCCTGTAATTGCTTCATGGCAAGAAGCTCGGGGAACCTGCCGAATATATAATCCTGAATCATCCTGATATGATCCTGACCATGCTAATAAATTCAGCATTGCTGCAGATAGTGCACCTATCTGGCTTCCTGACCCCGTTGTACCAAACAACAATTTTACCATGGCCGATCTAACCGGAACGAGAAGACTTAATTTCTGATAAACTCGAATTGCTGCTCTCAGATTGAAAGGGGTCACACCTTTCATTTCGATTGCTGTACCCATACTAGCTGATAACCCTCTTACTCTCCGCTCCGTCCATGTGCTTACTGACCGATCTGTTAATTGTTTACCAGCTAAAAGCAAAATTGCTCCACAATATGCCATAACCACTGTTCTCGGATTGGGCAAGGTCGAGATTTGGAGCTTACTCATGCATGCTACAGTCTCTGCATCATTTTTTAGATCCTCTATTTCCTGCGAGTTGTGAGGATTAATCTGATCAAGTGTTAAGTAAAGACCTACGGATTCAAGGGCTAGATCCGCTCGTATGGAGTTCAATACTTTCTTTCCAAAAACTAGCACTAAAGCTTGAAGGTAGAGCCTTACAGCATCTGTGTCAGAAGTACTCTCCCCAACAAAAATTTCGTTAATGGTGTTACACATGAGTAACGTGTGGTTGTAGGCAGAGTACGAGGGAGTAGAGAAACATCTAATCACGATTTCCTCTTTGTCTATACTATCAAGGACGACAGTAATCTTCTTCCCCTCTGTCATATTGCTTGTACCTCTTAATGAGGCTTTAGCTATCAGCCCCATATCTGTCGATTGGAGTTCATCTCTAATGTGGCGAGGTAACAAATCTTCGAGTTTCATGGGTCCTCTCGGCATTGATCTTCCATGATCATACCTTCCATCATCATACCTTGTTTGTGCCATCTTCTTCCTTGAGGACTGCTGAGGATGTCACTAAGAATTGTTCCGTCTATCGAGTTTTATCCTTTAGGGTTACAACTTTTTGAGGTTTGAAGTTGACAGTCTTAAAAGATAATTAGGATAGCATATATTTTGGGAGCACCCTATTTATATGTCACAAATATGTAACATAAAACGCTTAAAGGTATGTCAATTGAATGACAGTGCCATTAAAAACGAAGTTATATAAAATATGCCTTATAAATATAAATAAATTGTATGTAATAATGATGTAAATGCTAAACATAATATTTGTACAAAATAATGCCTTTTATTTATAAACAAAACTTAGTTTTTTAACATTAGAAGCGGACGCAGCCCAATGGCTAGGGCGTCGGACTTGCGGTCATGTGGCCGGTTCGATCCCCACCCATTTCACGACCGACGTGAACCCACTCGTAACACAAGCATTTTAGCTTAGCACGAGGGGTTAACAACAATACTAGTTGAGTGCAAAACTCTGCTAGTAATCTTTAAAAAAAAACTGCCAAGTGCGTGTCGTTCGTGCGTCGTCTTTCCCTTTGCTCGTTATCAATAACGACAGCAGGCAGGCACTTAAAAATGGTACGGAACCCTTCGTGCGCGAGTTCGACTCGCACTAGGCGTAACCAAGTGGGAGTCGGACTCGCGAAATTGGGATAAATCTCGGAGGTCGTGGGTTCGATCCCCATGCCGGACAAGAAATCTTTGTGTAAATTCTATGATTTCTTTCCGGGTCTGGTTGGTTGAGGCACTACCCTCCGTGCCTCGGAAAACACGTTAAGATGTTGGTCCCGATTGTTATAACATCATCTATAATAATCGTATATCAACAAACTTGTGTGTTACAACATAATTCTGCCGTCACCAATCCGCCTGCCAAGCGTGGTGACTATGGCAAATACCCTCCCTCAGGAGGAAGCCCATGTTCAACAGTGGACGTTATACGGGCTGATGATGATGATGATGATATGTTCTAATTGGCTTGCGAACTTGTATTGTGCGATACAGGTTAGTTAGGATACTAGGTGCTAGATGACGCTGCTCTTCTTGTAGTCTGTGCAGCTAGTGTAGATGTCGCTTCACCACAAACCGTTCCTCTACATTCTACAACGTTATGTAGCCTGGAGGCCGAGTCTGCTATTTTTGTAAGTATTGTGCCACCGTAGTGCCATCGTGACAGAGATACAAGATACGTATTTATTTATTTTATTTATTAAACTTCATGCACAGTACATGTACATTGGCGGACTTAATGCCAGGAGCATTATCTACCAGTCTACCTTTGGGTGATGCAGAGATATTTTGGTAGGTGCATATAAAAGCAAAACGAGTGAAAGAGAATCTTACTTTATAATAAATAAATTATATAAATAAATATAATAAATAATAACCATATATACTTAAATAATAATAATATATACTGTTATAAATACATACACATATTGTCAATGCCAATTTCATAAAATTAATTACCTGCCCTAGTGGATTTGTATATATACTCACGTACTTTTCTTTTGAAAGCATACCTACCGTTTGCCATCCTGATTTCCTGGGGAAGATCATTCCAGAGGAGAACGGAATGGACAATGAAAGAGGAGCGCATATTGCGCAGACGATGAGTTGGGATGTTTAAAAGGCGATTGTTAGTGGAACGAAGAACCCTATTATGGTTGGTATGAACATATTGAAAGAGGGAAGATAAATAACTGGGGGCATTGGGAGAATCGAATGTAGACAAGAGAGTGGTCAGTGCCCGTAAGTCTCTTCGTTCACGTATAGGCAGCCATTTCAACTCATGTCTGAACTCAGAAACATGATCATACTTCCTTAGATTGAATACGAATCGAATGCAGTTATTCAGAAGGCGATCGAGTTTATTGAGAAGATCTGCATTCAGGTCGAGGTAGCACACATCACCATAGTCAATTATAGGGAATATGAGGGTCTGTACAAGCATGATTTTAGTCTTAATTGGAAGCATAGTTCTCAATCGATACAGAGTCCTTAGAATCCCCGTAACTTTTTGACTTACATTAGCCACTTGAGAGATCCAGCTAAACTTATTATCAATGAATAGACCCAGATTCTTGACATCCGTGCTGAAAGGTGTAACAGTATTATTGTAGATAACTGGTTGAAATGATGAGAAGTCTAGCCTATTTATGTGCCATGAGCTACCTACAACAATTGCTTGACATTTAGAGGGATTCACTGCGATGCCAAATTTATATGACCACTCGTTGATTATGGCCAGATCATGATTAACCCTGGCTATAGCTTCATTTACGTTACTAACGTCTGCTTGGGAGTAAATTTGCAAGTCATCAGCATACAGGTGGTACGAACACTGAAGGTTATGAGTAATAAGATTTATGAAGAGAGAAAATAAAAGTGGAGAGAGAATACCGCCTTGTGGGACGCCAGTATTTAGTTCTTCCCAAGTAGAAGATGACTGCCCTACTCGAACCATTTGCTGGCGACCCCGAAGATAAGATGAAAACCATTCCCGCGCTTCATCAGAGATCATAAAATAGGATAGGATTTCTAGCAGAATATCATGATCGACGGCATTAAAAGCATTGGAAAAATCTACCAAAGCCAGCACTGTAACCTTGGTAACCTCCATACCTGCCCTAATGTCGCCGGTCACTTTTAGGAGCGCAGTAGTCGTGCTATGCCCAGGCCTAAAACCAGACTGCAATGGGCTGATGAGATTATTATGGAAAACAAACCGGGACAACTGTTTGTGAACACACGCCTCCAGTACTTTTGATAAGAAAGGCAAAATGGAGATAGGTCTGAAGTTATTGGGAAGAGAGGGGTTAGAAGTTTTGGGTAAAGGTTGTACGTAGGCTTTGAGCCATAAGGATGGGAAGGTCCTAGAGTGTAGGGAGAAGTTAATGATGTGGGACAGTATAGGAAGGATAAGATCTAGGATTGTGGTGATCATGTGGCGGCTGACGTCATCACACCCAACCGCTTTGGATCTGATAGATAGGATTATTTTTTTGATCTCATCCAAAGGCACTGGAGAAAAATTAAAAGGTGATATATTAGGTCGCTGTAAACTGGCTAAAAAGACTAGTGTGCTATCTTTAGTAATGTGGTCCATGGAGTTACTAATTGAAAAATGACGATTAAGTTCGTCTAAACTAATCGAACAAGGAAGGATGGTTTCCCGTGCCTTGCCAATACCTTGAGTTCCGAGGAATTTCCAGATATCAGCGGAAGAGGAAGAGATATTATCGAGAATGTGGCGGCGTTTAGCATTTCGCACCATCTGATTACACCGATTCCTTGCAACTTTAAATTGGTCCCAGTTTTCCTCTGTACGATTTCTCTTGAAGCGACGAAAAGCACGGTCCCTCCGTCTCATCGCCATCCTAATACCTTCATTCATCCATGGTGCAGGGGGACGCTTTAACTTAATTTTCCTAATGGGAGCGTGAACGTCGTACAGTTTCAAGATGTTTTCATTGAACTTACGCACCTTCTCGTGCACCGTGTCAGCTGCCATTAGTGGTTCCCAATTTAAGTTAGAAGCATCAGTTGCTAGTTTGTTTATGTCCATATGTACGAAGGCACGCATGTACAGAACCTTAGGAATAAGTTTGGGAGGTTTAAGGATGTATGAGAGGTAAATGAGATCATGACGGGAAAAGCCGGAAGCGTCATGTTGACCGTGAGAGGAAACAAGGGAGGGATTTGATGTAATGATCACGTCCAACCAGGTGTCCGGAACATCAATATTGTGATGGGTAGCATCAAGAGGTAGGACGTGCAGGTTAGAGGACTGAAGGATGTTTAATAATTTAACGGAACGGGAAGAGTTTGGGAATAAAAGATTGGTATTTAAATCGCCCATGATGTGAGGTGCACATACTCTGAACCCAAAGATTCCAATACCGTTTCGAGGTCGGTGAAGTAATCAGTGCTGGGGGGGCAGTAGACGACACCCACCAACCCTTTGACGCCACGTACTCCAACCTCGAGGAAGATAAACTCAGCTGAAGCTGTATAATGTGGGGAGGAAGAAGCCACAATGCGGTATGGGAGGTCACTGCGTAGGTAAATACCTACACCACCCCACCCCTTGTCGATCCTGTCATTTCTGACGAGGATATAACCTGGGAGGGAGTAGCTGGTTGATGGGAGATGAGGTTGGAGCACGGTCTCGGAAATCAGAATGGCATGAACGTTACTTCCATTTATCTAAAATACTTTATTATTAAAATTAAAATACTTTATTGTATTTCCATCTTGTATCTAAAATACTTTTAAATAAATGTATTTTGTATCTTAATATATTTTGTTAGTATATTATCTTAATATATTTTATTAGTTAGTATATTGTGTTGTTTGGTATCTTAGTATTTTATAAATACTTTTTCTTATAAAATACTTTTAGTAATATGGTAGTAGAAATTTATAAAATAAATGCGTAAAACTGAACATGTCCTTATTAGTCGATCATCACAGTGATAGATGGCGACTCTTTCTTTCTCACGGAGGGTAGTCCCTAAACTGACCAGAACCAGAAAGAATCTTAGAATTTAAACAAGGGTTTTCTGTCCGGCGTGGGGATCGAACCCACGACCTCCGAGATTTAAAGCGAGCCAAATACCGCTAAGCTGCGGAGGTTGTCAAAAATAAACTTCCAATTTAGAAGTAGTACCTAGTAGTAGTATTTAGAAGATACGTATTTTGTATCTAGTATTTCAGATACTATTCTCAAAAGTATTTTGTATCTGGTATTTGAAATACTTTGAATTTAAAATTATCTTTTATTTTGTATTTCAGATACTTTGTTCATGGTATTTTGTACATCTCTGATCATGATATCATTATGCCAAAAACGGTAATCTACTAATCTCACTATGGTGTCGGCGCTGGAATGGCAGTCGGTGTTGCTACAACAGAAGTAGCAGGGGAGATGGTTAGGAGGATTGTATTGTATGTTTATTTAAGCGATTCAAAACTTATAAACGTATCATTTGTTATTATATTCAACTACGCTAATGTCATCATGGCGTCATAGTGACACCATTACGACGTCATTTGGATTAGTAGATGACCAAATGGGATAAAAAACCGACCATTGAACTGTCTTTGACAGTTCATCGATACGCCATTACGATCTAGTAGACTTGGGGCCCTAATGGGTTGCAATAAAAAGTCAAGTAGGTATTATAAGAATAAAATATATTTTTATTATAAAATGTAACAAATATCAAATATTAACACATCTGTATTGTTATGACACTATAAATCTTTACTTGCTTATTTATATATAGGTACTGGATGACTTTTCTAACGTCTTATTATTTATATGAATTGTTTTAGTGACATAGAATTAAAATCATAATGATAAAAATACCTAGTTACATTACATTAGTTGAAAAACGTGCCTATAATACTAGGCCGCAATCAAATATGAATGAAGAGTGAGCGAAATAGCGTAACTACCGACTTAGTCACGCATTTTTACGGTTACAATGTTCACTCTATGCCAGTAAAAAAGAACATAAAATAACTATGCCTTACATATCTATTTCATATACATATCACGCCCTATTAAATTAATCTATATTTTACTTGGTCGCGGCATAACGCTTGAACGGCAGTGCTGATTTCGATTTCTAAATTTTATGTTATGTTTGTTATTGTCTTGTTCTTATGAAAGAAAAAAATAAGAAAATTGCGACGACAATTTGAAAATTTAAGAATAGAATTGTGTCTGTATCTCAAGATCCGCGATAGCCAGACAGTTCACATTTCCGTTGCCGCTATAACAAAAAATACTAAAAACAAAATGAAATTAATATTTAAGGGGTGCTCCCATACATCAATTTTTTTTGCCATTTTTTTCTCCTTCCTGCTGCCGTTATCTATAACGGCAGCAGGCAGGCACTTGAAAATGCGCCGCCAACGGCGGATCTAAGGAGTGTCCGGGCGGTTTTAGTGTTGTAGGGTCCTCTCCTCGTGGTATGAGTTTAGCATACCACGCTATGGAGAGGGCGAGTCCCACATATCCAATCGCCAGCGCGCGAAAACGCTGCAGCGGCGGTGGAAATGAGAAAAAACAAAAAAAAATGGCACTTGAAAATGGTACGGAACCCTTCGTGCGCAAGTTTGACATAATTTTGTCAGTTCGGAGCTATCACGGATAATATTGATATAATTCAATAAAGAATTTCTGTTAAGACATAACAACGTCGGTCGGGTCCGCTTGTAATATATACGGTTTTTTTTTAACTATAAATGGATGCATTTTTGTTCCTCTTTCACGAAAAACCACTGGACGGAATTGGCTTAAAGTTTACACCGGAATACTTTATGAGATGGATGAACTTAGGGTTGCAATCTTCAAAATTTGGCAACCAGGGCAAGACGCGTGAACCCTGAAGTACGAACGTTGCGCCTCATATTCTGATAACACAAAAAAAAGAAAGAAAACCCAATAAAACTATTTTAATTAAATAAAAATAATTTTAAATTAAAACAAATATGGAAAGAGGCCTGACGCTTAAAGTATGTACATGTCACCGGAAAATAATACGAATCGTAAGTCGATCAACTTCCGTGCCACTCATATTGGTTAAATTTAGTTGCCAGTTTCAGTGAACGCGCATAATTATTACAGTTTTTACTTAAACTTAACTACCCTTCCCGGCTTCGCAAGAATGCAATGCTAATGTATCATCATACATATAAAACTTCCTCTAGAATCCCTCTATCTATTAAAAAAACCGCATCAAAATCTGTTGCGTAGATTTAAAGATCTAAGCATACAAAGGGACGGACAGACAGCGGCAAGCGACTTTGTTTTATACTATGGAGTGGTTATCATGACACTTGACCTAACCTAACCAAACGAGACTACGCTACTGTTGTAACGTAACAAAAAAACTTCAACTTCAACAAGTCCTGTTGAACTCCAATGTTTAGGTTTAGGTTATTTTTTTAACCACCCGAAACCTCGTTAGGTTATCAACTAACTAGTATATTGATCAACTTACCATTCTTATTAATTTCCGGTGTCATTCATATGCATATACGCAAGTCAGCACCGTGATGTGCTCGTCAAGTCGAGGCACACTTTCTATAGTTCGTTCGCGTTAAGAATGCAGTGAGTCATCAATGTCACCCGGCGTAGCCCCGCCCCATAACCAATCAAATCTTTTCAAATTACAAAGTCAAGTTCACAGTGACGGTGACGACAGTCCTGTCATTTGTGTTAACTGATTTAAATGTGAAAAAATTAATACCTCTTCAATTCGATAAAATATAAGTGGTTCGGTAATTTATAATGCGGAAAGAAAAGTAATTTACAATGTAATAATTTACAAAAAAAATATTTTATGACGCAATCAGATTAGTAGACGCTGATCGATGGAAGAAATGCTGCGACCACGTCTTACAAGAAGAAAATACCATGTGAGATTTAGATTACTTCATGGAACTCGCTGCAGAAAATACTTTTGTTATACCTAAATACTAACGAGTATACTAGTGATAGTGATTAAAATATGATATTAATAGTTTAATTTTGATTTCAAACTTTTAAGTGTATTTTTTATAAATTTATTAAACTTATAATTTGTTTCAATTTTAACACCACTGTGAATACACCTTTACCCTTCAGTTGCACTGATGTGTCACTGCATTCTTAAGGCGAACAAACTATAGGCAAGCGTGTATCATCTTAGGCTTTCGCCTTCCATCAAGCGAGATTATGGTCAAACGTAAGACTAAATTAAACAAAAAAAAAACTTATATTATATTTTATATAATTATTAACGCGCGCGGTTTTACCCGAGTAACTCCCGTTCCCGTGGGAATTATTTAATATAATATAGTGTTATAGCCTTAAGTATAAGTAAGCTATCTAACACTGAAAGAAGAGGTCAAATCGGCTCAGTATTTCCTGAAATTAACGCGTTCAAGCAAATAAACAAACTCTTCAGCGTTATACATTAATCATCAGCCCGCAATAAGCCCTGAACTCGCTAATCTCAGAAACTAATAATCCGATGTGAAAAACAATTTCAGTTTCAAAATTGAGAATAATAAAATTCGACCACCGGCAGGATTCGAACCTGCATCTTAGATTAAGCCCCTAATGCCTTAACCAATTAGGCTGCGGTGGAACCACACCGGTCGTCGAAATTTATCAATCCCTTTATAACACGTCTCTAAGAGGGACGTTAATCGGTTAAGGCAGCAGTCAGCAACTTTGACAGGCAAGGGCCACAAGGTGGCAAAAAAACTACACTTGTGATATTAACCCTTCATTCTACCTGATACTTAGGTATAATTGACCGTATCCCATAGAAAATCTCATCCTCATTTTTTCGTAAGCGTTCTTAAGACTGGATCCACATCATAGGGTATACGGTCAATTACTATTCGTTCATACATTTATTTTGATATTTAAAATTTGTTTAAAAACATTAACGGGCCGCAAGTAAGCCGTCCGGGGGCCGCATGCGTTAAGGCATTAGGGGCTTAACCTAAGATGCAGGTTGAATCCTGCCGGTGGTCGAATTTTATTAATCTCAATTTTGAAACATAGTATATGGTAAACTTTCCGTGAAGTATTCAAAAGCATTTAAAAATATTTTCAGTGTTAGATAGCCCACTTATCGAGGAACGATAAATGGGCTGTGGCTGGACGTGGGTGAAACCGCGCGCGGGAACTAGTATAAATTAAGCCAGGGGTCTCCAAACTTTGACGCCTTAGGGCCATGACGATATTTTCATTATGTTCGAAGGGCCAAAACAGTTTTAATTTTTCTATCCTTAACAATACTCTTATTTCTAGACTATTCGCATAGTGTGCGACCGAGTAATTATCATTGTGTTGTCTTTTTTAACTTATCACAGCAATAAGACATTGGATGCGCGGACTAGATTGATAACACTAGTCAGCTGTCGCGGGCCGGATTGTTGGCACTGGCGGGCCATAGTTTGGACACCTCTGGATTAAAATGTTTTCACAATGGTTTTTTCTTTTTCCAATAAATATTTTAAATGTTTCTCTGTAAAACTATGGTCAATTTCATTGACTCTAGAAACTGTAACATTACAAATGAGGCAGTTAAATTGTTTTCTATTATACATATCTCTTAATATTTTATTATATATCAGCCAATTATTATAAAACCAGCGGTATATTCTCGCGTTCATTTTATCACTTTTGTTCTTATATATATTTATGCTCAAATTATTTTTATTTATAACATTATTAATGACCAATTTCAATATATGAGAAAGACTATTAATATGTGCAGATGGAAAACGATCAGTGATTTTACAATGTGTGCAAAACCCATTATTGCTAATTTTGTTGAAATCTAGCAACTTTTGTTTATATTCCACGTGTTCATTCAATATGTCGGAGCAAATTTTACAATTGTTCGCATCGTGGCGTAACATGTTCAACAATGGTTTTTTTAAATTATTTAAATTTTGTGCAAAATTACAGTTTGATTTAGATGTAGATGTTGAAGGTGTTGCTTCGTAAACTGTCATTGAATATGGCATTATTTTGTCAATTTTATCATGTTTAATGACGTGAGCTTGATGTCCTTCGATCGTATTAGAATCATTTTTATTTGCCTTTGCTGAATTTTGAATAACTTTGCTAACATTTGTATTATTTTGAGACAGTTGTCCTTTAGTCTTAATGTTATCATTCAGTCGATTGTTGCCATTTAATACTTCGATCGTATTAGAATCATTTTTATCTGCTTTCGCTGTCTTTGGAGTTTGTTTGTCAACTGTGATATTTGTATTAACTTGAGATAGTGTTCCTTGGGTCGTAACATTATCATTAAGTAGTTTATTGGCATTTAAAACTATGTCTTTAATTTCCTGTTTCATACGTGTATGTGGTCTCCCTTTGATATGTATTTCCATACCATTTATAGGTACTTTAACGACACATAATTGGCAAAAATCTAAGCGCAATAAACTTATTGCTTCCAATTGCTTGAAAATAACTTCCAAATGTTTAGGTTGGTTGATATGTTCTAGCGAGTTCATCGAAACATCTTTTTTGCAAACATTACAAAATATTTTATTTTCAACTTTGTAAATGATATTTCTTTTTAACAATATTTGTGTCAGCTTAAATTTTAGTGTTCGTACATCATTGGTATCTCCATTACTAGTATTTGAAGATATTGTAGCTTTGTCGGGTGAATGGGTGTCATTATTTTTGTGTTTTTTGGAAGATAAGTGAATTAAATATTGATTTTCAAAAATATATTTGTTACAAGGCACACAGAAAATTTGGGCAGGTTCCACAGTTGGTTTCGTGAGTTTTATTACTAGTTGGGCGTTTAGTTTTTTATCGTGATATTCATTTAATTGGTGATGCTGGGACAGAGTTAGAACGATCTCGTTACAAACCATACAGTGACTATTTATTGTATCAACCTGAAAAATTAAATAAATCTGTCAGATTTTAGTTCAGCATCATCTTCAGCACCCTGAAGTCCACTGCTGAAGATGGAACTCCTATTCAACAGACCTTGGCAAGTCAGGGTCGTTGTGGGATATAGCGATAGTACCCAGTCTTGGCAGGTGGATTGGTAATCGCAGTAAAATGGGAGTATATTTAACTTAAAGATCGCTGCTGCCCACCATCAGGTGGGTGTCCATTAGTCACCTCTTGCGACATCTGCCACACGGCAAAACGTCGGTGATACTGCATTACCGCTAATGACAATAGATTCATATTCATCATCATCATCAGCCCGTATAACGTCCACTGCTGAACATGGGCCTCCTCCCGAGAGAGGATAGTTGCCATAGTCACCACGCTTGGCAGGCGGGCTGGTGACCACTGTATTATGTTGTACCACACAAGGAAACGCTGCTACCCGTTCCTTGATATACGATTATTATAGATGATGTTATAACAATCGGCACCAACGGCTTACGTGCTTTCCGAGGCACGGAGGGTAGTCCCACAACCAACCAGACCCGGAATGAAATCTTAGAATTTACATAAAGATTTCCTGTGTCCGGCGTGGGGATCGAACTCACGACCTCCGAGATTTAAAGCGAGCCAAATACCGCTACGCTACGGATGTTGTCAATAGCTTAAAAGCAAGACAATAGCTTAAAAGGTTGAAAATCAAATGTAGCAAATTGATTTTTTTTCTCTTTAAAATATATATAACGAAAAAATTTCTTGACAGATGAAATTGCACCTTATTAGCGGTCACTTACGCGGTAATACAGTTTTACCGACGAAATGTGCTTTAGCATTTGCTAAAGTCAAACACTTGCACTTGTCAGTTATACATGATTAATATAATTAAATACAAAATATCGCAACTGAAATCTATTGCGGATTATCTAATGACATGTCTGTCAGTCTAGTGTCAAGTAATATGTATTTTTTTTTCTTACTCTAAAAAATCGGAAAATAAACGTATTTTATTATTATTATTATTTACTCGACTTGGGGGGGCACTGCCGTGCCCTTCGATAGTAATAACAATAATTATTTATATAATTAAAATCTTAATATAATTTAGCTCAATAGAAAGAGGCACGTCTTTAAAGAATATTTTTACGTATATGCGACACACGCCTTAGGGCACTCTTAATGGGCTAGGACCACGGCTCAGGGCAATGCTATGAGAAATATTACTGTAACAATAATAATATAAAAATGGGAGTGATCACTGGCACGGACTACAGGTACTGGATCATCGGATTGGGACAGGGGGCCAACGCGGTTCTCGGTCTGTCCGGCGAGGACCCTAGCCTAGCTAACATGCAGGTTTCTCTAGCTACCTAAGTGGACGGCCCGGAGAAGAAACTCAGAAAGAAAATCCGGTTTTCTTTTTTCCGTCTTCTTTTGCTTGATTTATATTTTTTTTCCTTTATTCATTATTAATTACATTTAATTATTAATTTTGTAAAAGGATGTGAGCTAGTGCATGCTCAAAACCGTTAGTCACTAAATTGTAATATAATAATTTATTCTACTCAAGCTAATAGAAAAATGTCGTAACCGCCAAAAATAACTTGCGTGGCGATAGAACCAACTGCAAAGAATGTTTCAGTTCGAAAAAAAGCCAAGAAGTGCAAAAAAAATATGACGCGAAAAACAAAACAATACTTACAGTCCTCGCAAAATTTTCGTTGAAAGGACGCAGAATTTTCTCTACGTGGGAATTCAAAACTTCATGAGTTTTATTATCAAGTACAGTTACTTTGCACATTAGGCAAAACATTTGATCGCCAAAATTATAGAAGCTGTTATAATTCTCCAAGGGAATCCTTAATACATCGCCTTTATTGTTCTTAATCTGCACAAAATCATCTTTTATGTCCACTGCTGGACATGAACCAGCTCCAAGGTGGGATTTGCCAAGTCTCTGTAATGTCATATCAAGCGATTCCCCTGCTGGTAATTCATTTTTAGGTGAAGCAACACTTGATTCTGCCACAGCTTCTCCTTCTATTGGTAAACCTTTGTTTGTTATAGCAACACTTAATTTATCTGTAGTAAATTCTACATTATTAAGTACAATTTCATCAGTATTGTTTGCTAATGCTTTATTTCTTTTGCGCGTTCTAGTTCGTTTTTTCTTTTTACCTTCTGTTACATTTAAAACATCGTCTATATTGGAATCGGATGTATTTTTATCTATTTCTGGTGAAGAAGTAGCCAGAGCATCGAAAAAATTATCTGACTTAATACTAGAATTCGAAACACTAGCAACATTGAGTCGATTATTAGATTTATCATCTGAATCATCTTCACTAGTATCTATATTGATATTTTGGGCATATAAAAGTTTGTCGGAATCGTATTCTTTATCAACTATGTCAATATTATTGTCAGCAATATCATTACAAGTTATAATAGTATTATTATTGCGTTTAAGTTCTTCACATATATTGTCTTCATCATAATTTGCAACAGTACTTTCTGCACTGTTAACTTCTTTTATGTGAGAGTAATTTTCGTTACAATCGTTTTTAACGTTCACAGTTTCAAGATCATTGACAGTTTTAATATTTTTAGCATCTGCATTTACTTGTGTATCATCTTCTACAAGAATTTCTAGAAAATCTTTTGTAATTCTATCATTTTCTTTGAACTTATTATGATAATTAGATAGTTCATGTTTCTTTTTGTCATTATGTTTGATAATTTTGGAACAAACGTTGCAATAATACTCATCTACCGATGTATTAACAGCATTATCGTTTAATTCTACATTTATTTGTTTGGAAACTCTTTGTAGGACATTTTCAAATATTTTTTTATTAATAACATGTTTGTCACTGGTGTTGTGTTGTTGCGTGTATGTTTTAGGAACGGTAATATTGCAGATATGACACGTGATAGTGTCACATGGCACTGAAACAACGGATATGTATAAACCAAATCCCTTTTTTTTGGGCCGACATATGTAGTTAGTCCCGAGCCTATTGCTACTTCACCGGGCATAAAGGCGAGCAGAGCTCCAGCCTAGATAAATGGTTTAAACACTAATACAAACACAAACTAAGCAACTTGCGTATCCTGTGGGACTTGGACCTCGACTCAGGACAGTCGCTGACGGGGAGATTGAGGGATTATGGCTTTTAGTTTTTAAGGGGAGTTTTGTCGATCTACTTTACAGTACGCGGGCCTCTCGGACTTCGAGTCTACGAGTGCATCGAAAGGAATGAAATCCCTACTTTTTGAAGTGTTTCCACAAAAGACAACAAACAACTCCTATACTAGACAGTACCGGTGTCTCAGTGGTTTAGACAGCGTCTTCTGAGACCTGGTGTCCTAGCTTCGATTATTACCCAGGCCAATTATTTTTGTGACCAATGAATAGCTGAGTCAGGATTTGCTTTGTGTCCATGAATTATGAGTTTGTAAAGGACGACGACACAGGGATTTATTTCCCTAGTGCGGGAGTTGTCTATAAAAAAAAACATATCCACTTAATGTTAAATGTCAGTTAGTCCGTCAGTTACATTACAAAACGTATTTTTATAATTACCAGATCAATAAAAATTTGAAAAGATACAGAGCAACAACACCCGATAAAGTTCAGGAGTGGGGGCTCGTGACGTCACTACAAGGTAAAATTGTACCTAGAAGTGACGTCACATGAAATTTCAACGTGCTGTATCTTCATAATTTTTGATTGAGGAACGAAAAAAAAAATGTCCAATATTTTTTGGTAATCTAACTGACTGACTAAATAGATTGCATTTTTCTTCATGCCTATTGAAAAGATAGAAAATCACTGGTCTATTTCTAAGTCGGAAACCACAATCATCAGCAACCAGCGGCTTGTGAATTATTCTATGGCTAATCTCCTTAGAAATTGGCTGCCGTAGCCGAGAAAATTATTATTGTTTTTTTATGATACATCACTCTCAATCCCAATTCGACGAGTGCACAGAACACCCCTTAAATTCTATGTCATAATCCCTCAATCTCATCGCCGACCTGAGCCGAGTTCCAAGCTCCACAAGGGGCGCCCTCTCGCGCTTGTTGCTTAGTTTGTAGTTTTTAAACCATTTATTAAGGCTGGGGTTCTGCTCGCCTTTATGCCCGGTGAAGCAAAAGCCTCGTGGCTAACTAAGTAAGTCTTTCCGGAACACTATAATCTGGACATCTTTAAATTAGAACTAAAGTGAATAGACACTTTCTAGGCAAGCGTGTATCATCTTAGGCCTCATCTTCGCCTTCCATCAAGAGAGATTATGGTATGGTTTTTATTTAGTAAAAAAAAATAAAAATACATATACCACTTTCTTCCACTAGCTACGATCTAAACATACCATTTTCGCCTCTTCTACATTCATTAATCTCCTCATGCATGTCCTTCGGGGTACTTTTAACCTGGCCTTCTAATAGCATCCTCGATTTGATCATGGAACTTCCGCCTCGGTCTTTCCCTACTTACACTTCCATTCACATTCGCCCTATAAATATTACTAATTCATCTCCTTTATGTTCGGTGAAGAAGCAAAAGCTTTGGGGCCAACGCCGTATCGTCATCATCAGCCCGTACAACGTCCACTGCTGAACATGGGCCTCCTCCCAAGGGAGGGCATTTGCCATAGTCACCACGTATAATGTTGTACCACACAAGGAAACGCTGCTGCTTGTTCCTTAATATACAATTATTATAGACGATGTTATAACAATCGGGACCAACGGCTTAACGTGCTTTCCGAGGCACGGTACAGGGTACAGGGTACCCACAACCTCCGAGATTTAAAGTGAGCCTCCTGAACTCCTTTATACATACCAACGTAATTGTTTATATCATCATTGTCAGCTATAATTTCAATTTTGTAATAATTCAGTTCTCCATCCAAAGATTGTCTTGATCTCAATATGGCGGGAGTACTGTATGCCCAATCATTTGTATGTGAACCGAGATAAATTAAATCCAAACTGTCTAGCGGTAGAATATATGACACCCGGTCAGACATTCTGGAAGTTAATAAATTCCTGTAAAAAGTATGTTCGTTATTTTATGATTTTTCTTTTTAATCATCAACATCAGCCCTTATAACGTCTGTGGGAGGGTATTTGCCATAGTCACCATGCTTGGCAAGCGGGTTGGATTCCCGTTCCTTGATACACGATTATTATAGGTAATTTTATAACAATTGGGACCAACAGCTTACTGTTCTTTCTGAGGCACGGAGGGTAGCCCCTCATCTAACTAGACCCAGAGAGAAATCTTAGAATTGAGACGAAGATGGGGATCGAACCCATGACCTCCAAGTTTGAAAGCATTGGGTATGAAGGTGTTGTTTGGCCTCGGTGGTGCATATCTTCCTAGGAGATGTGCACCTATAAAAAGCCGAGCTTTGCCGGTAGCGTAAGTCCAAAGCGACACTGGACTATAGGCGCGCATCACCCAGTCCGATTCATACACGTCCCCGCTGCCACTAGATCTGCCGACGTACAGGCTAGTGGCGGGCCCACGAGTCTCCTTGTGGGTCGTATACCCTGGGCAATGTTACTGTCTCTCAAGGGTGTCGCACTTATCCTCCTAGTGACTGTAATAGCAAAGTATGAAGGGCGGGTCTATTGGCGCCTCCAAACCAATCAACTAGGTAAGGGAAACAACCCCGACAGAAAAACCAGCGTGTAGCCTGAAAAGGCTGCCCCAGACTACGGTCTGGGGCAGCCTTTCAGGAACAAACATTCAGGAACGGGGGTCTAAGCTTTGCCACTTGGACTGCGAGGAAGGTTAACCTCTTTTAAAAAATCTCCCAATCCTACGGTGTCGAGCTCGCGCCATAAGGATGGATGGCTGGCGGGATAGCCCAGTTGCTAGCGGCCAACCTCAACGGTGCAGGCGACCCGTTGTTGCACATAGCCTTCTCGCTGGGAATGGGCGTCACCCCAGGAGCGACATTTATATCGGCCCCACTCGTGGGAACAGTATGCAAGACAAAATAAGACAAATAGCAATGAATCAGATTAGGAAAAAAGAAAAAGAAACTTTAAAAACATCGGAAAAAGACTCTGAGATCCAAACACTCACTTCGAAGGGTGAGAATAATAAGGATCCAAATAACACAAGCGAAGACACGCAACAGATAGACCGGCTAAGCCCTACAGCTGGGACTAGTACACAAGAAGATGCTATTGCAGCAGGCAAAAAACTAGTCCAGCAAGCTTTTAACCCAAGCCTAACCCGCACAAGGCCAAGATGCCAGAAGATATCCTAGCGAAGTCACATCATCCGCTTCTAATATGGAACAAGATGTAGAAGAACCCACGGCCAGAAAACCTATTGACCCTCCAGACTGAAGAAACAGGAAATACAGTATTTGGGGAAATAATATATGCTCGATATGGTCCAGATAAGAAACCAACATCTACCTTTTTCGTGAACCTAAATCCAGGGCCACTAAACAAAGAAGCAAAGAATGTGAGTGTTATTTATCACCAAAAGGTAGCTATTGAAGACCCCAAAAGACGCACGTCGGTCGTCCAGTGCCAAAGGTGTCAGCAATATGGACACTCCAAAAATGAGAGACCATGTAGATGCCTAAAATGCGCGGAAGCTCACAGCACGAAAACATGCCCGAAAACAGACCGTAAGACACCAGCAACTATAAAGGGTGTTCCGTATACTTGGAAATACAAGAGCGAAAAACACGCCAAGCGTTGCCATCAGGAAAGGAACCCAATGATAAATGCATAAACATCCCCCAACCGTAAATTCACTACTAGAGACAACAACGAAGAAAAGAGGACACATAAACCACAGATGAGAAACTCTTCCTACTCTGATAAGTTAAAAGGCACAACAGCGGAAAAAATTGACACCATTAGACCACCATCCATAGGAGATACCAGATACCAGATATAAGAAGAATAGAACTGTTCATTAACCAATCTGAAAAAAATCGACCTTCTCATACAACAAATGAGCACCTTATTGGGTCTCATAACAGCCCTCGTCAACAAGGATTCCAAATGACTTCATTAAAAATAGCCACATGGAACATAAACGGGCTATCTCCCAACAAAATAGAAGTCGAGATCCTGCTAAATATGCATGACCTTGACATTCTACTGATATCAGAGTCACACTGCACAGCCAAAAGCCTGATTAGGATAAAAAACTACATCATATACTGTACCAATCATCCGGAAGGCACAGCTCATGGAGGCACTGCCATTATAGTTAAGTCATCCATAAAACATCATGAGTTACCTGAATTTAAAACGGACCACGTTCAAGCAACGACAATTGCTGTCCAAGGCAAGAATGGTGATATAAACATCTCATCTGTGTACTGCCCCCCCAAACGTAAAATCACAGACACTCAATTTTCGGAGTATATATTAACCCTAGAGACCAGGTTTATAGCTGGTGGTGATTGGAACAGCAAGCATGTCCACTGGGGATCAAGACTCAATACTACCAGAGGCAGAGAACTTAAAAAATGTATTGACTTACACCATCTAGCCACAATCTCTACCCCAGAGCCAACGCACTGGCCCACAGATCCCAACAAACAGCCAGATTTACTAGACTTCTACATAACAAAGGGAGTGTCTAGACTATTCCATAAGATTGAATCTTGTTTAGATGGCCCATCTAACCATATTCCGGTTATCCTAACAATTAGCTCCTCCGTTGTTTACACGCAAAAAAACCCTAAGCTCTATAGCTGCTTCACAGATTGGGATAACTTCCGAGATATGGTTGAGCGAGGATTGGAACTCAAGATAGCACTCAAAACAGAGTCAGACGTGGATAATGCAGTCAAAACCTTCACACAAACTATACAAAATGCATGTTGGGCAAGCACTCCAGAACTAAGCGAGGACTATCCTCAAAAAGTTGTAGTCCCGAGATCAATAAAAGACCAAATTTTGGAAAAGAGAAGACTGCGTAGGATATGGCACTCAAGTCGTCACCCAAATGACAAAAAAATCCTAAACGAGGCCATTAAAAACCTTAAGACCGCAATAAATGAAGCCGAGAATTCTTTAATGGAAGCTCACATAGAGTCCCTCACAGCTACCAATTCCAGCAACTATCCTCTGTGGAAGGCATGCAAAACTTCTGCTAAACCAATAAATCCAAAGCCGCCAATTAAACTCAATAACAACAAATGGGCCAGATCAAAGCAGGAAAAGGCAGAAGCTTTTGCACACCATCTTGCCAATGTGTTTGTTCCAAACCCGCCTCATTCAGGTAACGATGAGAACGAAATTGACAAAAAACTACTGGAAGACTTCCAAATGGTAGGTCCATTTGGAAGTCTTCCAAATGGACCTACCATTTGTAAAACCCCATGAAGTCGCAAGACATATAATGGCCCTGGATGGTAAAAAGGCCCCAGGTTATGAATTAATAGACAAGAAAGTTCTTAGTGAACTGCCGAGGAAGGCCATAGTGTATCTAACAACTCTTCTTAACTCTATGCTAAGAATTGGATACTTTACACTGCTTTGGAAAGTTTCAGTAGTGATAATGATCCAAAAACCAGGAAAACCCTCAAACAAAGTGACCTCATACAGACCAATTAGCTTATTACCTGTCTTATCTAAAATTTTCGAGAGAATAATCCTAAGCAGACTCAAATTGGACCTTCATAAGAGGGCGATTATTCCAGAAAATCAGTTTGGCTTCAGACAAGAGCATGCCACAATTGAACAGGTGCACAGAGTATGTGCCGAAATTAGGGATGCACTGGAAAATAAGCACTACTGTTCCTCTGTATTTTTGGATGTCCAACAGGCCTTCGACAAAGTGTGGCACAAGGGCCTTTTATATAAAATAAAAACTCTCCTCCCACATGCATACTATGGACTGATAAAGTCTTATCTAACTGATAGGATTTTCCAAGTAAGAGAAGACGATGCATACTCTGATTTCTATGAAATACTAGCCGGGGTGCCTCAGGGCTCGGTCCTTGGGCCGGTTCTGTACACTATTTTTACATCAGACCTACCACAAACTCTGGGAGTCATAACCGCAACCTTTGCGGATGATACTGCGATTTTATCCTCCCACAAAGACCAAATGGAAGCTACCAAATCAGTCCAAAAAAGCCTTAATACCATAGATAAATGGATGAAAAAGTGGAGAATCCAAACAAGTGCCTCAAAATCAGTCCAGGTGACATTTACGCTGCGAAGAGAAAACTGCCCACCCGTCAAGGAAATTCCGACAGATTTCCGTGCAGTCTTAAAGACTGATCGCGATAAAAAAAAAAAAAAAAAGTTTGAAAGCAAGTCAAATACCGCTACGCTACGGAGGTTGTTTGTTGTGTTGTGTAAAACTGTACCTAAAAGTAATGTCACACGAAATTTCAAAGCTTATGCTTGCTGTTTCTTGTGAGCAGAGCTCCAGCCTTAATAAATAGTTTAATAACTACAAACTAAGCAACCTGCGCAGGAGGCCGCCCCCTGTGGGGCATGGACCTCAGCTCAGGGCACTTGCTGTATCTTCGTCTTTTTTTGTTTGAGGAACGAAAAAAAAATAGGCTTTCAATATTTTTGGTTAGATTACCAAAAAATATTGGACCTGTATTTTTTATTTTGGACTGACGGATTATATGTTTGCATGCAAAGAAATGCCTATTCTTTCACCATTAATAAACTACGTTATCAAGTAGAAAGTTAAGTTATTATTGTATGGAATATTATCACGGAAACAACATGAACAAAAACCTGAAATAAAGTAATACGTACACACAATAAACTTACTTACTTGAAGAAAAAGTATAAATTTTTTATAACCACATATCTAAACTTTATTTAATATCTTGAGTTTGAATTAATTCAGTTCTTTTGTTGCGGACGGACAGCGGGACGGACTTTGTGACAAATTACAATGTCAGAGTTTTAGATAGAACGCCAAACAAAATTCAGTGTATAGGTGCGAAATGAGAATCGGAATGTGTCATATTTATATACGTCATTTTAAAACTGTAAGAATGGTGTTGAGCTGTAGATATCGATATTTTGTAGTTCAAAAATTGAAATATTAAATCGTCACAACAAAAGTGATCCACGAAATCTTAAACAAGATCTAACACTGAAAAATATTTTCTAATTGGACCCGTAGTTCCTGAAATAAGCGTCTTCGAGCAAATAAACAAACTCTTCTGCTTTATATATTAGGTTGGGGAAAAAGTTTTTTTGCATTATAGTATGTATGAACTTGTAATAAAATCTCTTTGGTTATACTATTTGTAACTGGCTTGTTTTATTATCATTGAAAGTTTAAATTTTAAAGAACATCATTCCAAATTCAAATTAGGAAAATTTGTGATTTTCATTTGTTTTTCGTACTGTCAAGATGAGGGAATTTAGCTAATGAAGAAATTAGATACATTTTAAAATATTACTACAAAAAAGGTAAAAATGCAATGCAAGCCGCGAAAAGAATTTTGCGATGTTTATGGACCTAGTACAGTGTCTGTGAGAGTAGCACAAATTTGGCGTTTTCAGTCCGGAAATTTTGATGTCAAAGATGCACGTCGCTCTGGTTGCCCTATTAGGGATAAAATGGATGCCATTTTTGAAAAAGTGGAGCGAAATCGGCATATCAGTAGTTACAACGTAGCTGAAGAACTGGCAATTGACCACAAAACAGTTTTGGCGCATTTGAAAAAAACTGGGTACACAAAACAAGCTCGATATTTGTATACCTCACGAGCTCACTGAAAGAAACCTACTGACCCGTGTACTCATTTGTGATTCTTTATAACGACGTAGTAAACCGAACCATTTTTGAAGAAGCTGATAACTGGTGATGAAAAGTGGATCACGTATGACAAGAACGTGCGAGAAAGGTCGTGGTCAAAGGCCGGTCAGGCTTCACAGACTGTGGCGAAACCCGGGTTAACTCGCAACAAGGTGATGCTGTGTGTGTGGTGGGATTGGAAGGGCATTATTCATTATGAGCTGTTACCACCAGGCAGGACCATCGATTCTGAACTCTACTGCGGACAACTGATGAGATTAAAGCAAGAAGTTGAGAGAAAGCAGCCGGAATTTATCAACAGAAGGGGTGTGGTTTTTCATCATGATAACGCTAGACCTCACACATCTTTAGCCACTCAGCAAAAATTAAGAGAGTTTGGCTGGGAGGTGTTAATGCATCCGCTGTACAGTCCTGACTTTGCACCTTCAGATTTCCACCTGTTTCATTATCTTCAGAATTCTTTAGGCAGTGTCAGGTTAACATCACGAGAGGCCTGCCAAAACCACTTGTCGCGGTATTTTGATCAAAAGTCTCAAAATTTCTATAGCAATGGGATCATAAAAAAACTTCGTCATCTATTTCTATAGACGCCACATTTGTTGCGATCCATAAAATCTCTCAATAGAAAATAGTAAAAGAAGTGATCAGTTGCTATAGTTCCAGATAGAAGATATGACTCCAGCAACACTCCATTCAGCTGGTTGACCAAATGACCTGGAAACTATCTATCGTCTCAATAAGCTATTTTATTTTTACCTACATTATATAGTTAGCTAGGAAGCTTTTGCTACTTCACCGGGCATTAAGATGAGCAGAGGTCCAGACTAATGAAATAGTTTATTACAAACTAAGCAGCCTGCGCAAGAGTGGCATTGAAGAATGTTAACTTTAGAGTTTGAAGAAACGATGGGACATCTTTGACTGAAATTAAAATAACCAAGACTATTTACGAAAGGGTTAGCTCCACTAGGAGTTATATAGTGCTCTAAGCCATGCTAGCACAGAGCTTATCTGAAGAGTTTGTCAAAGTCAAAGTCAATAATATCTTTATTCATATAGACACAATTCAAAAATAATTAAATCATGTTCTTATGATGCGTCCATTTCTTTTCCTACCACCAGTTCAAAGACGTGGCAACTCTGAGAAGAACTGGCAAGAAACTCAGAGGAATCCTTTTTTAAATAATCAAATCATCATTTATTTTACAATATTGTTAAGCAGCAGTGTCATTCCAGAGCAAGTTACTCCCAAGCCATTCTGTCATTTACATAATCTGATATTTTATAATATGCCTTTTTACATAGTTTAGCTTTGACAGTGGCTTTAAATTTATTAACAGATAATTCTCTATTATTAGTTTGCGCTATTCTTTGTTTGCGCTAAACTCAGAACTACTTGTTCGATTTGTCAAGATTCTGTGTTAGATAGCCCATTTAAATAAGAGGGTTATAGGCTAAATTTAGTAGTGAAATTCCTATGGGAACAGACTTATGTGGGTAGAACCGTGCGCGAAATCTGGTTTTTCATATATATATAGTCATTATTTATTTTGTCACATACTTAATGTTACTTTCAATATGGACTGTATGTGAAAATATGACTCTTTAGTGGTGGCCGTGTGGCATCCTGTTTAGAATAAACCACCCCATGCTATATGCCTATCACCTCTTACGACACCGGTGTCGCAAAAGCAGCTGATGGATAAGCAGCCGCATCTATCAACTCAGCGTTAATCATACACTTTTTGCGGTCACCAATCCACCAGTCATGCGTGGTAATTATACCAATATGCTTCGATGATCCAGGCTTGTCTGTTAGTGAAAGTCCATGTTCAGCTGTGGACATAAACAGGCTGCTGGACATTTGGACCACATTTGTTCATTCTCCTTTTGCAGGATGTCTATGTGACAACATTTATTAGAACGAATCCGTGGGCAAAAGTTAGCATACAAAAATATGACAACTTATTTTAGTTTAATAAAATATCGATATATTTTTGTATACATCTAATACATGGTAGCTCTTCACTACTGAAGTATTACCAAACAATTTTGAAGAAATCCCCGATCATAGACTTATTAAAAGTTAGATATTACCACTGATAAAGTTTATTATCGAACTATAAAATCAAAATCGAGAATAATAGAGATGTGTAGTTCGCGAATGAATCCTTCAATTGAAGTACTTCAGTTGGAATCACTCTGTATCTCTTTCGTTCAGTGCAGATTCATATACTTCAATAGTTCAGTTTAGTTCATTTAGTTCACAGTGTTAAAATTCTTATATTCAATATAATACGTACACAATATAACTTAATGCTTTTAAATGAAAGCTATAGGTACTTATAATTAAAAAAAAAACATAAAGAACTAATACAAAACAATATAATCATTGTCGTTATTAGTTCATTGCACGATCGATGATCGTTTGAAAGACCTGCGAAAATTGATTCAAATGAATCTAGTTCATAAACTGAACTAGTGAAGTAAATGAATTCGATGATCGTTTGAAGGACATGCGAAAACTGATTCAAATGAATCTTGTTCATAAGCTGAACTAGTGAAGTAAATGAATGATATAGTTCACTTAGTTCAAATGAAGTATACTTCAATGACACATTTTGCGCATGTCTATATCTCATTGATTCGTTGTGATTTGCTGAACTAAATGAAGTACTGAACTAAATCAGTGGACTACTTCATTGAGCCAAAAGATATACTTCATTCATTTCTTTTTACTGACACATTTTGCGCATGTCTAGAGAATAATATTATTAATATATATAAATGAAATTACCTTTGATAACATTTTGCTATCAAATTAAAATCATTTATTCATTGAAAAATTATTGTAAAATTGCAACTGCAATCAGTACGCGGATCACGAACAAATTTTTGTTAATAGTAACTGTCAAAATGGGAGTAGTCTCATATCAACATAATGACATCACAATAAGGTCCGAAATAATTTCCTAATACGAAATTATGTCAGAATACGAGCTGCTGAAAAGACATATTAGTATTACTAGGGTGAGTCATTTAACTCAAAAAAAAATAAACGTTCATCTGTCAAACTTGAATCAAACTAAATTTGAAAAAGTGGTCTCGCTCGCCTACTTTCGTAATTCGAATCTTTATAGAATTTATTTTATCAAATGCGGGTAAGTTATTCAAAATAATTGCAAAATATGATGGGGTAATAGAGTTATTTTGTAAATATTGTGTTAAGTAATTCAATTGTTTCATGTCATCTTTAAACTTTTCAGCCGGTTCAAGTCTCAAACGGGTCGCCCTCTTGCCTATCTCGTAATTTTTAAACCATTTTATAGACTGGAGTCATTTTATCCCCGGGTGAAGTAGCCAAAGCTTCGAGGGCCGAAAAAAAAATTGCGCGCCAAATTCTTTACTTTAATGTTACAAACGCGAAGTTATTAAACATCAAGCTTTCCTGCCCGGTTTCACTGGCATAGTGGTCCAGTCGAATTCGAGTTACGAGTGAGTTTATAGCTCTCTATAAACTCATTTAAACACACATAATGCAATGGCCGCAACTTTAAAAGTCAGAGGTCTCAAAAATCGTCTTTAGCACTCTTTTTGCAAATATTTTGTTTTCTATACGTTTCACGCTATTTGTATTCAAAACAAAATTAGTGAGAATCAAATTCTCTACTGGTTCAAAACATTTTTTCATATGTGGAACTGATAGAGGGATTTGAGATAGAGGGTGGGGAGCATGCAGTTAGAGTATCATTTGAGGTCAACTTGTAGTCCCAATCGAAAATACATAACATACAAGCCTTGCCACTGAATTAAGTTTATAAATGATTGCTAATTATTTCATTGATACAAAAAGTTTAATAGAATTTTGAACCATCTGACCATAATTCTTAATTCTTAATTACTGTACTGTATGTAAAAGTGCATGCACACTTGGTCAGATAGAGTGCAGCTGGTATGTTGTGTCCTGTTCTATCACACTAATCAAATTAAAATTAGCCATTAACACTTTTTTATAGGCAAGTTATTGTAGCCATGTTTGTTAATTAATTATATTTGACAAAAAGTATGTCTTATCTGATTATCAGATGGGTGAAGGTTGATATTCCACGTCTCCTCTACTTCATGGATTTTTGTGAACTTTGACCTCTGATATTTTGACTTGCTGCCAGCATCATGTGTGAATTTTGAGACAAGGTTTGGGTTGTTAAAATACTTGTTAATATAAGTTTGTACCTGGGTAGGTTGAATTCCGAAGTAAACTCCCCACAATGACTGGAATATAGATCACATTCATTTAAATCTTGACTTAAAATGAAGCCTACTAGCTGCGCCCCGCGGTTCTACCCGCGTTACTCTGCTCCAGTGGGTTGGAGCATGATGTTTTGTAGGCTATATGTTAATTCAGCGCATAACCTATACCAGTGCAAATTTTCAGCCAATTTTGTTCAGTAGTTTTGGCGTGAAAGAGTAACAAACATACATCCATCCATACATACTTACAAACTTTCGCGTTTATAATATTAGTAGGATGACACTCACAAATAATGTTGCTTTTGTATCAGTAAAATAATTTGCAAAATTGGTTCAGTAAATCCAGAGATTACCTCCTACAACCTCGCAAACAATTCACAAACTTAACTTTACTTATAATATTAGTATAGATTAGCTCAGGTGGCTTAGTGGTTACAATACTAGATTCAGAGATGTGGTGTTTTGGGTTTGATTCCCACCTGGGACAATTATTGGTCTGCGTCTTGGTGTACTAAAAGAAAAAGGAGTTAGTGATATTGTGACGGGTGACAGGACAAAATGGACGAAACAAACGTGTTGCGCCAACCCCAAGTAATATGCGATAAGGGCAGGAAGAAGAAGAAATCTGGGTGTAATAGAATATGATCCTGACCGTTTTTGGCTCTAGCGACTTGGATCTTCCTATTGAGAACATTGCTGGTGCCCTCTCGTGACTGATATAGCCAATTTTTGCTGTGAAAGTGCGTCTATTACAATTTATAAAACCTATATTCGTCCATTGCTAGAATATGCTTTTCAGATTTGGTGTCCATATTTCAAAAAAGACATAGAATTGTTAGAAAAAGTTCAGAAAAGAGCAACAAAAATGGTAGCATCTCTAAAAGAGAAATCATACGAAGCAACTTGACCTGACAACACTGGAACAGAGATGGAAAAGAGGAGACCTTATAGAAACATTTAAGATACTCAATGACCACTACAAAGTGAGGAACCTAAAGGATTTGTTCAAGATGAACCATAATACAAATCTAAGAGGTTAGCTAGGGTAGGATTCGCGCCGGCGAGGACCGCATTGTACCCCTACCCCTGCCCTGTGATCCAGCGCCTGTAGGCTGTGCCAGCGATCACTTCCTCTTATATCCATAAATCTGACTTGGTTATCAGTGGCACTTCTGGGTTGTGGTCCTAACCCCATAAGGGTACCCTCAACTGTGTGTCACTTAATTGTATGCTTTCTAATTTTTATTAAATGTAAATTTGAACTTATTATGAGTAGAGGAATTAATGACACACGGACAGACGGAGTACATTGTCTGTAATGTCCTACAATTATCAGTACTCACAGGTTGCATTTGCTAGTTATAGTTACCTAAGTAGTTTTATTCATAGAATAAGAATAATAACCTATTAATTATATTTCTTTTTCATTGTGATTTTGACAAGTACAAGTGTATGTAAATACCTAAGTGCTGAATAAATTCATTATTTCATTAATTATTTCATTATTATTATAAGAAGACATTCTTTAAAGTTAACCAAACTTCCATGTGCTAGCGACCCCAAAACTCACTTCTTGCTATTTCGTGTGATGAAATTGTGGAACGCTCTCCCAGAAACAGTTATAAGTGCTCCAAAAGAGATCCGTTTTAAAAACAGACTCGACCAACATCTCACACACATACACGCATCAGCTCATAGAGCTGCTAGTGTATAAACAAATAATAACATTCACTGCAAGTCAATAATCCTCCCTCCGATATAATTATATTGGATGGCTGCGGGTGGTTGGGCCTTAAGCTCGTCTAGTTTAGCATCGAGCTCTTCCTTACGTTGTAAAACATACTAAAACATTGTCTCTGTAGTTTAGTTTGAATGTTACTTTCGAATATATAGTAGCCTATATAACGTTGAAATAAGTAAAAACCTTGGGAATTAAAGGTTTTAATAAGCTAAAAATTTTAGTTTACATGACAAACAGTAATGACAACAGAATAGACAATAAAACGATAAAGAAGAAAATAATATAAGAAATGAGGTTTATATCATTCTCCCGTGCTAGTTTTCCAAATATAGTCGTTAAGTTTTACGGGTGGATGGCGTTGTCGATTTGACCTTCGTGGAGATTGGAGATTTCTATCAATTGTAGGTGGCGACAGTGTTGAGGCTGGTCTTTCATAATTTTCGCTAGAACCTGACGGTAGTAGTACGTCAGTGCAGTCACCAGTAGGTATTTGTTCTGCTTCGGCTACCGGTTCTTCTACCACTGACTCTGGCACGGGATTATCTCCTTCAGTATTCATTTTATCTCCAAGAGTTTCTAATGGAGCCAAGTGGCGGTTGGATACTGTAGTTTCACGTCCGTCGGGAAGTTTAACATAAGAAAAGTCCGGATTACTTTGTATTAATTCTACTTCCTCTACAATTGGCTCATATTTATTTGTACGATTAAATTTCTTTAGTAGAACATGCCCCGACTCTGTTAGCCAACTAGGTACCGATTCGCCATTTGTGGATCTTCGTGGATGGACAAACATTCTTTCATGAGGTGTACAGTTAGTCGCTGTGCACAAAAGAGAACGAATGCTGTGCAGAGCTTGAGGTAAGACCTTCTCCCAGTTTTCAACTGACAAGTTCTTTGTTTTCAAAGCCAGAAGAATGGTTCTCCATAACGTATGGTTCAGTTTTTCCACTTGACCGTTTCCTTGAGGATTATATGCAGTAGTGCGACTCGTAGCTATACCTCTTGAATGTAGGAATTCCTGCACATCATGTGAAAGGAATGACGTTCCTCTGTCTGAATGAATGTAAGCAGGCATTCCAAATATCATGAAAAGATTGTTGAGATTAGTGATGACAGATTGTGCACTGATGTCAGAACAAGGGAATGCAAAAGGAAAACGCGAATATTCGTCGATAACTGTAAGTAAATATTTGTTTCTTGTATTTGAGGGAACTGGTCCTTTAAAGTCAATGCTCAAGCGTTCAAAGGGTTTTGTTGCTTTTATTAAATGTCTAAATGTCTTTTCCGATTTAAAGAATCTAGGTTTAATTTCCGAACAGATTCTACATGAAGCTGTCATGTTTCTGATATCTTCTATTGAGTATGGTAAGTTCTTAGATTTTATCCAGTGATACATTCTTGTTACACCTGGATGACACAGGGCTTCGTGAAGCGAAAGTAGTTTTGCACTTTGTGTGCCAATCACGGCGCATACACGAGAGAGTGCATCTGCAGCTTGATTATCTTTACCCGGTCTATAAATTATATCATATTTGTATGGAGAAAGTTCTAAGCGCCATCTTAATATTTTCTCATTTTTTATTTTGCTAGCATTCTTATTGTTAAACATGAATGATACAGACCTTTGGTCCGTTATGAGGTTAAAATGTTTACCAATTAGGTAATGGCGCCATTTCTTTAAAGATTCAACTATTGCGTAAGCCTCTTTTTCGATTGCAGAATGGTTCTTCTCACTCGCATTTAATGTTCTAGAGTAGAAAGCTATTGGTCTCGAAGCTTGTGTCAATACAGCAGCAATGGCATAGTCGGAAGCATCAGTTTCAACGGTGAAAGAAATTTTGTCATCTATGGCATATACGGAAGACTTGGCAATGTCCGATTTTAACTTTTGAAAACATTGTATTTCTTCAGTTTTTAATGGAAATGAGCCAGCGCGAGCAAGTAGATGTATTTTTTCTGAAAAATTCGGTATCCATTTAGAGTAATGGGCGAACATCCCTAATGCCCGTTTCAACGAAGACAAGTCATGTGGTGGTGGTAAATTTTGTAGAGGCTTAAGACGCTCAGTGTCAGGTGTGATCACGTGATCCTTTATTTGATATCCAAGTATATTAATGAAATTTTGTGTAAACTTACATTTTTGAAGACTTAAGGTAAGGTTATATTTCTTGACAGCATTTAAGAATTTTTGGAGGTTTTGATCATGTTCATCTTTCGACTCTCCGCAAATGGTAATGTCATCGAGATACGCGTATGTTTTAACCAATTTCTCTTGCCTGATGACCCAATCTATCGTTCTTTGAAAGCTGGAAACACCGTTCGTTACTCCAAAAGGAATACGCTTGAATTGGTACAAATTTCCAAGAGCTTCAAAGGCAGTGTATTTCTTTTCTTCAGGAAGTATAGGGACTTGGTGGTATGCACTTTTTAAATCAATAGCGCTAAAAAAAGAATTCTTGGCTATCCTTGATACTAAATCTTCAATATTAGGCAAAGGGTATGCGTCAAGTTGAGTGTAACGATTGATCGTCTGAGAATAATCTATTACTAGCCGCTTCCTATGTGTTTCACTCTTTGTTATAAGGACTTGAGCTCTCCAAGGTGATTGGCTTTCCTCTATTACACCTTCAGCAAGAAGTGTTTCGATCTCGGATTTGATGAATTGTCTGTCTTCATCATTGTGTCTGCGAGACTTGATAGCGATAGGTCTGCAATCTTTGCAGAGATAAGAAAAAAGTGGAACAGCTGGGACTGAAGCAGCAGTTACATTGCATACTTGCAGTGGTTCTTTGGGTCCACCGAAAGATAGTTCGAATTTGGAGTGTTCTTTAAGTACGTCATGACCAATAATCATGTCGGCGCATAGGTTTCGCACGATGAGGAGATTAACATTTTTGTAAACATGCTTGCCTATAGTTACTGTTTGGCAAGTTTGGCCATTAACAACTGAGGTTTGCGAAAGAGAAGCATAGGAAATAGTTTGGTTACATGATCTTCTTTTAAATCCACATAACTTCGCAAATTCATCATCGATGAAACTCACAGAACTGCCAGTGTCCAGCAGCGCTTCTGCTTTTACCCCTCGCACTAGTGCAATTACAGTCGCTTTTCTTAAAGACGCAGGAGATGCAGCAGTAATACAGGCGAGTAAGTCTTCGTTTGTTGTTGTTACTGAATTTATATTTTTAGATGACCGACATACTTTAGCTAAGTGGCCTTTCTTTTGACATAACTGACAAGTTTGTTCTAAAGCTGGACAATTTCTACGATTATGTATTTGTCCTCCACAGAAGTAACATTTTCGTTTATAAGGTGTGGTGGCAGCATTATTTTGTAGTTCTGTACTTGACTGTTTTTCTCTCTGTATTGTTTCTTTTTGTGTGGCGTTAACAGATACTGTATTATAGCTATTAGAATTTACTTCAGCCGTTTCTAGAGAAAGAGCTTGATTGTAAGCCTGGTCCAAGGTAAGAGTAAGGTTCTCCAGAAGACGTTGCCTTATTTTATTTGAATTTAAGCCAGATATAAACGCGTCTCTTATACTGTTATTTTTATAAGTTTCTGCATCTACAGACGTAAAGTCACAGTCTTTAGACAATAACTTGAGTTTCTGAATGTAAGTACTAATGTCTTCACCGGCACTCTGTTTTCTAGTAGCAAGTAAGTGTCTTGCATATATAATATTCTTCGGCTTTATATATATATTGTTTAGTAGTATAATTGCTTCAGAGTACGTACCAGTTTCACTGATGTAATTGTATACCTTAGGCGAGATGTGATTTATTAACAGCTGTAATTGTATCGTAGTGTCAGGTTGAGCACCAAGGAAACTTTCAAAAGTCTTCCGCCAATGACGCCAGGCACCAGCCGCGTCACTATCAGCCGGGTCCTTGTCAAATCGTTCCGGTCGTAAATATTTTTCCATTTTAAATATTCATTTAAATTATGTTTAGCTTATTAAATTGAAATAAGTAAAAACCTTGGGAATTAAAGGTTTTAATAAGCTAAAAATTTTAGTTTACATGACAAACAGTAATGACAACAGAATAGACAATAAAACGATAAAGAAGAAAATAATATAAGAAATGAGGTTTATATCAAACGTCTACTGCTGAACAAGGCCCTTCCCCCAAGGAATGGTTTTGCCATAGTCTCTTGGCAGGAGGATTGGTGACTGTAGTATTATGCTGTGACACACAGTTAAATGTTGCTGCCCATTCCCTAGTATATGCTTGTTATAAATTATATTATTACAATCGGAATAAATGGCTTAACATGCTATCTGAGGCACGGAGTCCCTCAACCAACCAGACCCGGAAAGAAATCATAGAATTACACAAAGATTTCCTGTCCGGCGTGGGGATCGAACTCACGACATCCGAGATTTAAAGCGAGCCAAATACCTCTACGCTACGGAGATAGTCAGTATATCAAAATAAAAAAAAAACAAAAACGCAGTTGGGTTTTTTCGTTTTTTAAATTACCGTTTTTATTGTTAACTTTTACACGTTTTAAAATTTTTTTTTTTTTTTAGAATCGTCACATTACTACTGAGAATGGCATATGAACTGTCATGTATATTGCCGCTGGACGGCTTGGATATCAGTTACGTCAGTCAAAATATAAGATGCTGGCAACACAGGGAAGCACCACTGTGGACTAAACCAGCCTTGTATGAGGTAAAATATTATGAAGTTACTGTAATAAGTGAAGATACAAGTAATGATGAAGATTGTTTTGGTAAGTATTTATACTTAAGTAGCTTCCCGCGCACAGTTTTACCCGCGTAATTCTGCTTCAGTGGGTCGGAGCGTGATATTTTGTAGCCTATATGTTAATCCAGTGTATAACCTATATAAATTACAGTCCCAATTCCGTTCAGTAGTTTTGGCGTGAAAGAGTAACAAGCATCTGCATCTATCCATCCATCCATAGTTACCAAGTGTTCGAAATTCGACCATAATAGGTGTGATAACTAAAAATAAAATATTGGACACATATATTTTATTTATCAAATTAATAAAAAAATTCGTGGGGTACAAAGCATTTGCTTTCATCATCATCATCATCATCAGCCCGTCCAACGTCCACTGCTGAACACGGGCCTATTCCCGAGGGAGGTTATTTGCCATAGTCACCTCGCTTGGCACGTCCAATGTGTGTTATAACATCCGTAATATTTACAATGGATTGGACGTCAATAAAATGTGACGTAATATATGAATTCTAATTATTGTTCAGTTTTAAACTAATACTGATTAATAAAAAACCTCATAATAGTACTTCTGGAACATAAAAACGTTAAACTTCGTTGACCTGTCATTTGTCATATTTAAGATGGCGTAAAAAATGATAATAATATAAGTCCGATCAATCTGAACCAAAAAATGAGAGTGAAGGTGCATCATCTGCCCGTATAACGTCCACTGCTGAACATCGGCCTCCTCCCGATGGAGGGTATTTGCCATAGTCACCACGCTAGGCAGATAGATGTTGCCAAAAGAAGGAATTTTGTAAACATTACATTTTTATTTCAGTACAATCCGATACATATAAATGCCACACCTGCAATATTGACGTACCTTTACCATATCTCGACGAACATAACAAAGGTAAAAACCACGAAAAACATAAGCAAATATTCGACCAAGCTCTCAAACAAATGTCCAAGAAAATGAATGCTAAATATCATGATAAAAATTGTACTAAACCATTAAATACATATTATTGTGATATGTGTTGCAAGATAATTCATATTGATAACAAGAAAAAACATGATAAATCTAGTTATCATAAAGAATCAAAGGAAAAAGATAAAATAATAGATAAATTTATTGATATTTTTGTTGATAATTATGTTGAAAATGATTGTAAAGTAGTTAATATAGATACTAAAGAAAAAGGAGCAGCTGGTCTAGAATCAGATGATGTGAAAAAATCGTTGAACGATGGTACAAATCAATACAAAGTAAATAATTATATTGAAACCAAAGAAAATATAGAAGTTAAATTAGAATCGGATGATGACATCAACAAGCAAAACAAAGAGTCAAAAGATGTTAAAAATGAATGCACACTTGCTAACATTATTGATACCAAAGAAAATGGAATTACTGAAGTAGATACAACTCTTAACGAAGTTATTATGATTAATAGAATGACAAAAAGTCCAAATAATGACGTAAAACCTCTAAAAAATAAAGTTAAACATACAAAAGATGAAAAACGAATGGCATTTAAAGATATTTTCGGTGATTCTCTAAGATATTCTGACATTGAAGATTCGGATGAAGATATCAATTACGGCCATGATTTTGATCTTGATGTAAAAGCTGACAGTAATGAAAAATTTGATTGTGATGTTGATCTTAAACCAGACTTGGTTGCTAACATTGAGAAAGATGGAGATATATGTTATGCTGATAATGATCGTAAAGATATTAATGAGAATGACGTTGATGCAGAAGAAAAAGTTAACGAGAAAGCGGAAGATAATGATGTAAAATATTCATACGCATTTGACGATGATCTTAAAGATAATTTGATAATTAAAAACAATGATAATCATAAAAACGATAATGTTAAAGTTTCAAGTGATATTGACAAAGATCTTGAAGATACTAAAAATATATGCGATTTGAAACAAGATTTAGAAATCAATAACAATAGAAATCATAAGAATGTCCTAAAAAGTATCGAAAACAATATTAAAGACATAAAAACCGTACTAGAAAATGATAAAACAAGTATTGAAATTCTTCCGCAAAATCAAAAATCTATAGAAGATAAATCAATCAAGAGTTTTGAAAAACCTCTCATAGAACTTACAACATTTCAATTTGATCTTAAAACATTTCTGGCTTACTATCCTAAATCAATAACTACTAAAACCAAATTACCTACCATTCAAGATGATGCTGTCGTTATAAAGAATGATAAAGGAATGTCAATAAAAGTTGATATTGACAGTTTTAATAGCTACAAGTATGTAGGAGATAGATTATATTGTCAAATGTGCAAAATGTGGATTTCTGATAGCAAAGTGCATGATGGTTCGACGACACATTTAGAGAAGATATTGGCGTCTGTCGGTGAACATTTTACGAGGAATGTAAGTATTTTTTATTAAATTTACCCCTTCTTAACTCTTAATCCTGTAGGCCAGAATCACCAGTGGCACACAACTCTGGTAATGGCAAAGAGCACTGAGGCTCACCAAGTCCCGGGATAAAGTTAAACTGCCTTTTGTTGCACAAAAGTCTTAAAAGTTAAGAATCCTTCGCAATAGGGTGTCCCTTGTGGAACTTTGCTGTCGGTTCAGAGCAGTAACTAGCAGAAGGAATAGGCTAGTTGGGACTTTTTTTAAATTATTTTTATATGGTTAAGAATGGTTTTATTAGATCAAGAAAAAATATGGCATTTATTTGAGATCTAGAAAGCACTAAAATAATTATTTTAAAAACTGGCTTGACATTTAGAGATGAAAATGATGTTGATCTATTTACATTATTTGTGTTCAAGATCGGTGACGTCATGACTCAGAAAGTGTAATAGTAAAGGATCGCGTTCATGTTTTCATATTGGGTTTATAGAAACATATTCAAGTTTTTTGAACAGAAATTATTATATTTAGGTTCCATATGACAATAGTACATTACGATACGTGTGACCTAAGTAGCCTATTATTGAACGGCGTGAAGCTAGCGCCCGAGCGTAGCGAGGGTGCTAAACGCCGTGCCATAATAGGCTACTTAGGTCACACGTATCGTAATGTACTATTGTCATATGGAACCTAAATATAATAATTTCTGTTCAAAAAACTTGAATATGTTTCTATAAACCCAATATGAAAACATGAACGCGATCCGCGAACAGACCTCCAGCCTTAATAAATGGTTTAAAAACTATAAACTAAGCAACCTGCGCAAGAGGGCGCCCCTCGGCTTGGACCTCGGCTCAGGGCGTTTGCTGGCGATGAGATTGAGGGATTATGACTTGGTATTTTAGAGGAGTTTTTACAGTTCGCTGACCTCTCGGACATCGGGTTTACCCGAGTTCTTTGCAAACTAAGGGTCAGGAGGTCGAGAGGGACGCGTCGCGATAGAGTATGATTTAGGGTCTGAATGATGCTGTAGAGGTAATCGTATTATTTTCCTTTTTCAGATCGATTCGACGTACAGTCATTGCTTAGTGTGCAACGATATCGTTATCTCTCCATCCGGACATCATTATATGAATGAAAATCATAAAAATATACTTAAACGTCAACTTGGTAAGAAAATCGTATTTAATAATGACCAAGTCGAACAGACATTTTGTTCTGTGTGTAATATATATGTGGATACACATAATTTTAATGCACATTTAACATCTAGGAAACATAATAAAAAACTAGGTATTAATAGAAGTAATTCTTTGAATAATAATAATATTGAAAATGTAACCTTTAAAATATCAAACGTAGGTAATCACAATAAAACAAAAAAAATCTACGAGACCCTAGTATTTAGCGCCAGCCATAAACAAAATAGTAATAGTATTAATGAGAATAAAGTCATAGACAAAGTATCTTCCGATCATAGAGAAGTCATAGATAATAAGCACAAAGCAACCGCAAATGCAAAATCAGATGCTACTAACCATAAACAAATCATCGACACCAACCATACACAAAATGGTAATAGTTTTAGTGAGAGTAAAGCAATCATAGACAAAGGAAATCTCGATCATAGACAAGATATGAAAATTGACCATAATGAAACTAGTACTAGTTTTAATGATCATAAAGCTACCACAGACATAAAATCAGATACTACTGACCATAAACAAAATGGTAATAGTTTTAATGACGATAAAGAAATCAAAGAGAAAGTAACTCCCATAGACAATAACCATAACCAAACTAGTAATGAGCACAAACTTTTTACATTCAACCAATGTAGAGTTATTCCAAATAAATATGAGTTCTATTGTGAATGTTGCAACATTAAAATTTCAGATGTAATGTTTCATATCAACACGTTTCAACATTTGGATAATTTCATAAGAACTTGTAGATTACAAGATATTGTTGACTGTTTAAGTAAATTTATTAATGAAGGACTATTTATTGAGCCTATAACCGAGTCTGACGCGTATATTTATCGCCATTTTCATAGTAACTTGTTAAGGCATTGTAAAATGATCGACTTTAACGAGGGGTTCGTATGTAGGCATTGTAAAATTGTTATGCCTAATATAAAGCGAGTAGAACGCCTTTTGGGGGATAGTCAAAGGAAATCTGAAAAAAGTGATCCCCCCCTTAAAATGACTTATTAATCTCGTATTCCTAATTTTTTCTAAGATTCTCATCCCCCCTCCCCCCTAATCATTCCAATGAGTGTTTGTTCAATATTAACAAATCGGTTATTACTGATGGGGTACCCCCCCCCAAATCTTTAAAATAAGTGCTTTTTAAATTGTGTTTTTTTTAAACTCCCTTTAAAAGTCTTTTATTGTTTTACTTTTTTATAGTTAAACCATATTTAGAACGCGAGTCTTAAATAGTTCTTTCGTATTAGTTATAAGACTGAATCAGACGCGTGTATATATACGCCATTTTTATAGTAACTTGTTAAGGCATAATGAAATGATCGACTTTGGGAAGGGGTTTGTATTTAGGCATTGTAAAATTGTTATTTTTTTTATTTTATTGAATACAGGATAATAACAGCCAGATTGTAGTTTACATAAAAAAGGAACATGCCTAATATAAAGCGCCTTTGGGGGATAGTCAAAGGAAATCTGAAAAAAGTGATCCCCCTAAAGTTATTACACTTATTTATCCCGTTTCCTTATTTTTTCTGAGATTCTCTTCTCCATCGAACCGCTCCTTGAAGTCATATGTTTGCCTCGTTTTCCTTTTTTCTGTAATTCTTTCCTCTCCCCCACCCTAATCATTCCAAGTAGTGTGTTTAATATTAACGTATCTTTTTATAAAATCCCAACTTAGCGACTTTTCCCCTTTTTTATACTTTGGTACGCCCCCCCCCCCATCTTTATAGATTTTTTGTTATAAAACCCCCACTGAAGCAGTTTATTTTCCTACTCTACTTTACTGCTAAACACGTGTCTTAAATAATGAGAAATAGTTCTTACGTACTAGGTATAAGACTGAATATGATAGTTAAGGTATTACGAAATGGTCGAATTTGAGCAGGTGTTATATGTGGGTGGTGCTGTTTCCTTGAACGCGCTAATCTCCGGAACTACTGGTCTGATTTGAAAAATTATTTCAGTGTTAGGCCTCCTACGCACTATGCGGTTAGCCGGAATGCAGTCAGCCGTTCGGCTAACCGCAGGACGCGGTTGCGCTTGCGGTCACCGTCGCAATCGCAAGCTTACGGTGGCCGTCAGTCGAGCTGCAGCGCTCAGAACGACCGGAGCGGTTGACCGGCTGCCGCATCACAGTGCGAATAAAACCTACTTTCTCGTACAAATATCTGACTACGGTCAGCCGCACGGCTGACCGCATTGCGGCTAGCCGCATAGTGCGTAGGAGGCCTTAGACAGCCCATTTATCGAGGAAGGCTATAGGTTATATTTAATTATGAAGTTCCTACATGAACGAGAGTTGCACGGGTGAAGCCGCGTGTGGGAACTATGCTTTGTTTTTGTTTATTGTTTTTTTTTATTTGTGTTTTCATCTGGTATTACAATTGAAGACGTGAGTGGATGAAGGTGATAAGTCACATAATTTAAAATTGGAGTAAATCAAAGTACAAGTTTCACTTTTATTTTTTTATATAAGTCGCTACAAAACTAATGTTTGTATTAAACTACAATGCCAAGTTGTGTAAATAACCTGAAATATTAATGGTATGAAAGCAACCAAACAAATTTATATTTTTTATTGTTTCATTTGAAAAAAAAATCTTGACATAACTCCTTTTTTTATAAACAAAAGTAAACTTTTCTGCAAGTTTAGATATTGAAAATGAGGTGCTAAGATAGTTGTCTCGTAAAGCCTTAAATGGACGGTTTAAGATCTGTAGTCGTATTGTATTGACATATAACCTTCATCTATGCAAAAAAACACAAAATCTCGAAAATGCGACATATCACCTTCATCCACTCACATGTACGCCTGGTACAGGCGTACAAAATTACTTAAAATTATGCGTAGTTATAGTTAAGTTAAGTAATATTGTAATTATAATGTTCTGTTTTATTTTATTTTAATATGTTGACAGTGTTTAATTAAATATGTTCCTTTTATTGATATATGGGCCGGTTTATCAAGGCTCAGATTTTTTTTTTAAGACGACTGATGTATCTCCTTTCACTTGATTCCTAGCTAGTCAAAAGTTAGTTTTTATTACTGCATGTCATAAGATTACTAGCTTAGTTTTATAGTCTACTAGTATTCTTGTTAACCTCTCGTGGTGAGCTAAAATACTTGTGTTACGAATGGGTTCATGTCGGTAGTGCAATGGGTGGGGATAGAACCGGCGATATGATCACAAGTTTGACGTCTCTAGACATAGCATAGATTTTTGTGTGAATATTCTGTCAAAGTTATTATTCATTTGTAATATTATCTGAACATTGATAAATCGGCCACTGTTTTTAGTACTTTATTATGTTTTTGAACTTACTTCCTATGAATGTTTTTAAACTTTCGCAAATTGAACACAATTATGCAAACCAAAACCAATCCACAACTTTAGTCAAATTGAGTTCATTCATTCAAACGTCGTGTATTTTATAAGTAAAAGTTACTAGCTGAGTTTTGCTGTCTACTAGTATTCTTGTTAACCCCTCGTGCTAAGCTAAAATGCTTGTGTTACGAGTGGGTTTACGTCGGTAGTGCAATGGATGGGTTTCGAACCGGCGGCCTCAAGATCATAAGTCCAACGCCATAATATTAAATAATATTCTATGCCTAAATATATTGAAAACTTTATTTGGTAGACACTTTCCATCAACACAGCTTTATATGAAAATCATAAATATCTCAGTAATTGTGTGGGTTGGTTCTGTTTCACATAATTGCATCCAATTTATAGTAGACGCGGGTTTCAATCGCAGTACAATTTTAAGGCAAATCATTACCTTTTTAATAATCCGACGTTTCGACATGGGTTACACCAGTCGTGGTCACGGATTGACTGATAGATTACCGCTAATCTTCTTTATTAACATTCCATTGTGTAGAAATATAACGAATTTATTGTGATAATTTAAGATACTTAGCTACTCAACGTTTAAGATAAAAGTGTCTTCGCTACTCTAGGTTTAAGATAAAAGTTCCTTTGCTACTGAACGTTTAAGATAAAAGTGCCTTCGCTACTCAACGTTTAAGATAAAAGTGCCTTCACTACGGAACGTTTAAGATAAAAGTGCCTTCGCTACTCAACGTTTAAGATAAAAGTGCCTTCGATACTCAAAGTTTAAGGTAAAAGTGGCTTCGCTACTCATCGTTTACTATGCATGCAAAAACTATTTTAAATATGTAAATTTATTAAGTGCATGTAATAAAAATGTAAATAATACAGTAACTGTCGGGTTATTGTAACGCATTTCCTATGTTAGGAAATGCGTTACAATAACCCGACAGTAACGAAGACATTTTTATCTAAGTCATAGTCGTATCGTTACGTGGTTAGTCTACAGGTAAAAAATGAGCCGTAAAGTGTTGATATATTTTTGATAATAAAATTGTTGCTTCAATGCTAATATGTTGTTTTTTTTCCACAAAATCTATACAAATAATTCAAATTTAAGTGATTGTATGTAATGGAATTAAGAACAGATTGTTGGGGATTGACAACCTCCGTAGCGTAGCGGTAATTGGCTCGCTTTAAATCTCTGAGGTCGTGGGTTCGACCCCCACACCGGACAAGAAATCTTTGTGTAAATTCTTAGGTTTCTTTCCGGGTCTGGTTGGTAGAGGGACTACCTTCCGAGCCTCGGAAAGCACGTTGAGCCGTTGGTCCCGATTGTTATAACATCATCTATAACAAACGTACCAGGGAACAGGCAGCAGAGTTTCCCCTGTGTATTACAACTTAACACTGCGGTCACCAATCTGCCTGCCAAAAATCCTCCTTCTGGAGGAGGCCCATGTTCAGCAGTGGACGTTATACGGGCTGATGATGATGATGGTGATGTTGGGGGGTTATCAGTTGATAAATTCAATAAATATTGTGATCATTGTTATTAATATGTGTATTTCAACCAGCTAATATTGACAGAGTTTTTGTAGATAATGTCAGAGACTATTATATAGTATCTGTTGTAGAAGAAAAATAATAACTGACGATCGTATTTCCCGCCGAAACCGGCAAAGAGAATATAAAAACCATAGACATGCCGATGCCGCGGTGACAATCTGTTCAAGTAGATTCTATATGATTCGAACACAGATTTTATATTTAATGCACATGAATTTAATGTTTATTCCCGTTGTTCCACCCCTTTCGTGTGTGAACCCTAGTGGACAGTGACCCAAACCTTTTAGATTTTCCTGTTGGCCACTGATACGACTGTTCTATCATTGAACGGTGGATACTGAGACTACTGAGAGGCCCGCGAATTGTAAAGTAGAACGACAGTTGCTCAAAACTCCCCTCAAAAAAAACTTAAAGCCATAATTCCTACGGGGAGATTACCCCGTCAGCGACCGCCCTGAGCCGAGGTCCAAATCCCACAGGGGACGCCCTCTTGCGCGTCGCTAAACTACGCCATGTTCGTGGTATTAGTTTTATTACTTACTCCCGCGCGGTTTCGCTCACATAGATTCCGTTCCCGTGGGAATCTCGTCTTAAACTACAGCCTATGACACTCAAAAATAATGTGGCTTTCTGCCACCAACCAACAATAATGTCAATTCCAGTAGAAAAATAATACTGCAGTTCAGTTTTCTTAAAATTTCTGACGTTCCGTTCAACTTAATTATTTTTTCTTGGATATGAATTTTCTACTAGTAATAATAAACGCAACAAAAAAAAGAATTAGCGAGATTAGTCCATCCGTACACGCGTATTGCGATGACCAAGTGTAATGGACTCATTGGAGCGCCGAGCGAAGAGAGTCATAGGCAATAACTCACTTGTGGAGACAAGTGTTCAGAGCCTCGAACACCGTAGACGAGTAGCCTGCCTATCGGTTTTTTATCGATTACATTTCGGGGAGTGTGCGGAGGTTCTACATAACCTGATACCCCCTTCACCCTTCCATCACCGGACGACTAGTCGCGGCGAGCTGTTTCATCCTTTTGTTGTTGACATTCCTTCAATACGCACGAAGGCTATAATCTGGGCATCTTTTAGGCTAAAGTGAACAGACACTTTCTAGGCAAGCGTGTATCATCTTAGGCCTTATCTTCGCCTTCCATCAAGCGAGATTATGGTCAAACGCAAGCCAATATTTTTTTTTTTTAAAGTGGTTCACTTTTATATATATAGGTATATATATATATATATATATATATATATATATTATTTTATATTAATCATGTCATCATTGAAGATATACACCGGGGCCCTTGCCCACCTAGCTACGCCACTGATTAAATACAGCCTGCTTACAACAATAATACTAAGTTGATATTATGCTATATTTTTATTTAGACAGTTGAAAGTAACATGAATTGGGTCTAGATCCGCGTACAGAGGTGTAATTACCTATACCTACCGGACGACATGCTAACGCAGTTCCAAATTCCCTCCCAAATGGCGATTCAGGAACGCTTGGGGGCATTTAGTAGGTAGTCTCTCTCCTCTCCGTCGCATGACTAGTGTAGGTACCATTGCCTGAATAAGGAAGTCCCACAATGTTAGCCGCGCGCCGCCGCGCCGTCGCGCCGCCGCGTTGTCCTATTGTTTAAAAAAAAAATAAGATTACTAGCAGAGTTTGACAGTCTATTTATTATTCGTGTTAACCCCTCGTGCTAAGTTAAATTGCTTGTGTTACGAGTGGGTTCACGTCGGTAGTGCAATGGGTGGGGTTCGAACCAGCGACCTCAAAATCACAAGTCCGACGGGCTTTTTGGGCTACGACCGCTTCTTTTACGGCTTACGGCCGGATCTGTTATGCATTTCCCAAAAAAAGGGTGAAATTACAATATGACTACGACTTATGCATGATATTCAAAAAGTATTTGTTCAATATGTTTCTGAATAAAAATTATTATAATGTTAAAAATGATAAGTTAAAAGTTACGGACCTATAGTAGCATAATATAGTTTTAAATAAAATATTTACAATCTATTTTGTACGCTGTTAAGGCGGAATATGTAGAAACTAATTTTAATATGTGACTTTAATACTAAATTTAAATAAACAAATTATTTTATTTGATTAAGTTAAAAATGTCTTCATATCTGTACTTCTTCTGTTACTGTATTATGAAAATTACGATTTACGAAGATTTAAATAAGAATGCTTGAATTTTTTACTCTGACTGATACACCATTTTTACCATAGTTTTGTCGTCACGAAATTAATTTTGCAGAAATTGTACCTATACAATGTGGAATTGGCGTCAAGACTTCGATTGCGCGATAAAGGTTTTTTGAAAGTTATGTAGTTTGTTTATGGTTTTTGTTCGGCTTACTGTAGGTAGGTGTCGCGTGGCGTGGTAATCGAAGAAGTAAGTAAGCCAAAAGTTACTTAATTAGCAGTTTAGTTGAAGATAAATTACACCCTAATATCTTAATGCGGATAATTGCGATACAGATAGTTCAACTCATCTGTCCTCGCAGCTATGCCTATATGACAGGGGTGGCCAACCGGTCGATCGCGATCGACTAGTCGATCCCGGCAGCTATTACAGTCGATCAACTTACATAATAAATAGTGATATTTTAGTCTACAAATACGTGCCACAGACGCAGAAATCTAGTGTTTGTCGTGTAATAATCTGAAAATATAGCTATTTATCATTCGATTGACTTATACGATACGTGATTCAACGTTATGTATGCCATAATAGTCGATCGCACACTGTTGAGGACTATAGATCATATTAATTAATATACCCGTAAATTTAGAAATAGTTCGCATCATTCACGACCAATAGGAGCCCAGTAAAATGATGTGATAACCACGCGAGCCAATAACATTTAATATTGTATTCATTCGTTCTCATACATTCAAATAAACTGATTTTGTTATATTACTAACGTATTCGCAATTAAAACGTTCTGCAAGACACATCAAAACTTTTGTTTCAATTTATTCCAAATTCATAGTATTAAAATAAAGTAGCGAAAACACGCGGCTACATAGTTTCTGGACCTTCAGAGCCAAATATTAAAGCGACCTTTGGAATATCTACGAGTACTACGAATATTCGCATCGTCACTGCACGCATCATACAACGCACTTCATCGGTTAAATAACCAGTAAGGCGATCAAGGAGTACTACAATCCCGAACTGGACACCACGAGAAAGCATACCAAGAGAAAGGACACCACGAGAAACGAGTTCAACACGGTGCGTCTTCAAGTTTCAATTATCAAGACCTATCGTGATCATTGGCTTAATACCGTCCCTTAATCTATTCCAGTGAGCGTGGTGAGCGTTGCCGATTGCGCAGACCTTCATTCCTGCGGCTGTTCGGTGATTCGCACCTGCAGCTTGTGCCAGTCATACACGCACGTAAAACTGTAAGTACCTCTTTTTTCATAAGCTACCACAATGCCATTGATGGGAGACAGTGATAACACGAAGCCCCGCGATAAATCTCCTTATAAATATACTGATACAAAGACTGAGCAAGTCATACGTGATTTAGTCAGGAAACGTGGCATAGTTAAGGGTAGATTGACAAAAATTACGAACTACTTTAAATCTATAGACGTTACTACGATACCTAACCAACTTAAAATAGACCTAAAATTACGTATTCAAGGTGCTAGTACTTTGCTATCTGAGTTTAACGATATTCAGTCGAAAATCGAGGAAATCGTTCCCGATACTGGCATAGAAGAACAGTTAGACCAACGCCAACTATTTGAGGATGCTTATTACAGCACCTTGGCACACGCCGAGTCTATTCTAAGCGACAATGAAGAGGTTACTAGTTGTTCTAAAGCCTGCAATCATTCAATGAAAAATGCCCTTGTTAAATTGCCCACTATCGCATTACCTACTTTCGATGGTTTATATGAACACTGGCTAGAGTACAGGGATACCTACAGTTCTTTAGTTCACAATTCTACGCAAATTAGTGATATACAGAAATTTCATTATTTAAAATCTTCTCTTAAAGGTAGTGCTGAGTTAGTCATTAATTCGTTAGAAATATCCGCAAAAAATTACTCTGTTGCATGGGAATTATTATTAAATAGGTATGATAATACGCGATTATTAGTTCAAAGTCATGTGAAGGCGTTGTTCACTATCCAATCTTTACCTAAAGAGTCATCCTCAATGATTAGGAAGCTGATAGATACTATTATTAACAATTTACGATCTTTAAAGAACCTTGACGAGTCTGTCGATCACTGGGATACATTAATTATCTATTTGGTTGTGTCAAAATTAGATAAAACCACCGAACGGGAGTGGGAGCAACACAAAGGCGCAGTTTTATTACACGATAATCCTAAATTAAAGTTACGGATAGACGATTTGTTAGGGTTCCTTAAAGACCGCGCCGATCTATTAGAAACGTTAGCGTTGTCACAGTTGTCGCACATTAAAGATCGTCAAAACATAGATGTTAAAAAACTAAATCCAAGTAAACACCACGTATCACAATGTCATGTTTCTTCTAATAAGCCGTCAGCCGCGGGTCGGCAACCACATAGATTGTGTGTCGTATGCAAAGGTAAACATCCAATTTACACATGTTTTAAATTTATTAATATGGATTTAAACACTAAACGCAAAATTGTTAACGACCACAATCTATGCGAAAACTGCCTGCGCTCCGGACACACGTTAGAAAACTGTTTATTCGGCCCTTGTAAACAATGCACTAAAAAACATAATTCACTGCTTCATCCCATTAATATTACAGCGGCGACGGCGGTGACTGAGCCGAATGCACCGTGCACATCAGAGTTCCTCTTACCGCCCGCGCCCCCCGCAACCTCATTCGACAGCGATCGCAGTGACAAACAATTCCCTCACCATTCATTTAATAATATTCATACAGATACGCACACATATAAAAAATGCATTGATGTGCAACCTGTTTTACTATCTACTGCGTTAGTCGAGGTACCAGATAAGAATAATATTTATCATACGGCATGCGCATTACTCGATAGTGGTAGTCAAAGCTCGTTTGTTTCGCAGTCATTTTGCAAACGTTTAGACATTCCTCTTATACAGTCCACTCACGAAATACGGGGAGTAGGAAATGTAATATCACATGCTACACAAACATGTAATATTATTGTAAAATCACACATTAGTTCTTACTCGACGCCCATTCAGTGTTTCGTTTTAAAAGAAATTACTTCTACACTACCAGCTGTACAAAGCGCTAAGTTTAGGATTCCTGAACATGTACAGTTGGCAAACACACATTATTTAGGCCCACAAAATATAGATATTTTGATAGGTGCTGACCGGTTTTGGGACTTGCTACTTGATGGCAAGATGCGTTTACCGACCGGTCCATATTTACAAAATACACAACTTGGTTGGCTGATTTCAGGGCCAATATATATTACGCACAATAGAGATCGAGTTCATTGTAACTTGTCTCAATCTACATCCACAGATGTAAATATAGATACGCAACTACGTCAGTTCTGGGAGTTAGAGGAACTACCTAAGTCTCGGTATACGTATACGACTGACGAACAGGCATGTGAACATTCTTTTACTACTACAACTACGCGCGATAAAGACGGTAGGTATTGTGTTCGCATACCGTTAAAGGAACCAGCTGATACGTTGGGTGAGTCATTGTCCCAAGCTGAACGTAGGTTCTTTTCTTTAGAAAAGCGATTATTACGCGCATCAAACGATTACAAACAATTGTATATCGACTTTATACACGAATATATTAATCTAGGTCATATGACTAAGGTTGATAATTACGCTAAGCCACACTACTTCATGCCGCATCATGGTGTGTTTCGGGAGGACCGTACTTCCACTAAACTTCGTGTGGTCTTCGACGCCAGTGCTGCTACGAGTAATAGCAAATCGTTTAACGATATTCAACTAGTAGGACCGCCTATACAGGGTGATATGTTAGGTATTTTAATAAGATTTAGGCAATTTAAATACACAGCAGTTGCTGATTGTGAAAAAATGTACAGACAAGTAACTGTAGATCCCTCACAACGAGATTTACAATTAATCCTCTGGCGTGATGATCCTAGTAAACCACTCGATATTTACAGACTTAACACTGTGACATATGGCACAGCCTCAGCGCCTTATTTAAGTGTAAGGTGTTTGAAGCAATTAGCGGCCGAATGTGGTGACCCTCAGGTTGAAAGGTTCATACGTGATGACTTTTACGTTGATGACCTTTTGACATCGTGTCATGACAAGACGCAATTATTAAGTCTATGTAAAAAAACCGTCGATGTATTAAATTCAGGTTGTTTTCCATTGAGTAAGTGGAAGTTTAATTTTGATGTCGATAGTGAGTATACACATTTAAATGACACTTTCCGCCGTTTAAACCTAGGTAATAACGCGCAATGTAAAACCCTTGGCTTAGGATGGAATAACATAAGTGACGAATTTCATTTTAATACTCAAATTAAACCTAATATGCATCCTATCACTAAACGCACAATTTTATCAATAGTTTCACAAATGTACGATCCCTTGGGATTGCTAAGTGCATTTGTCATAATTGGTAAAATTTTATTGCAGAAACTTTGGTTATTAAGAGTGTCGTGGGATGAACCACTTCCTGCTGATATTACACACGCATGGAAACAATTTCTTAATAGTTTAGGTTATCTTCCTGTAATTAAAGTACCTCGATACATGTCTCAATGTAACTCAATGCGAATCGAACTGCATATTTATTCAGACGCCAGCCAAATGGCATTTGGTTCTTGCGCTTACGTACGTACTGTGTGTGGTGATCAAGTTATTGTGAGATTGTTAATTTCCAAAGGAAAGGTCGCACCCTTGAAACCTGTCAGTATACCTAGATTAGAACTTTGTGGTGCTTTATTAAGTGCTAGGCTTTATGACAAGATTAACAGTTCTCTTACTATTAAATTTGATGACGTAGTGTTTTGGACCGACTCAACTATAGTACTAGGTTGGTTGCGTATGCCACCTAGTTTACTTAAAACATTCGTACAAAACAGAGTTGCTGAAATACATGAATTAACGAGTCAATATACATGGTGTCATGTTAGGAGCAAGGACAATCCTGCTGATTTAATATCGCGTGGTCTTAGTATCGAACACCTTTCATCATCGAGTTTATGGTGGGAGGGACCTGAATTTTTACAGGATTTAAACTTAAATAATTATATTTATTCACACAATTTATTAAACACAAATGATAATTTAATTTTACCTGAACTTAAATCTAATTCACTCCTAATAAAAAATAATTTCGTATTTGAATCATTCTTTCCCTTTAAGAGATTTTCTAAGTTTTCTTTCATGAGTCGCGTAGGTGCATATGTGTTTCGATTTTTGTATAATTGCAGAGTGCGTAATAAAACAAAATGGATTAAAGGCGATATCACTGTTGTTGAGTTACGTCAGACTACGTTAAAACTTGCTAGTCTTTCGCAAATGGAATCTTTTTATAATCAATATAATTTACTTCGTCAAGCTAAATCTCTATCGCCAAAGGATAATCTATTAAATTTAAATCCATTTTTTGATAAAAATAACAAATTGATTCGCGTAGGTGGTAGACTTACGGCTTCACCTGATTTTAATTTTAATAAGAAACACCCAATAGTGTTATCATCGAAACACATATTTACAAATTTATTATTTCGTAATGAGCACCGTTTATCACTCCATGCTGGACCTCAAGCATTATTATACAGATTACGTAATGAGTGGTGGCCGGTAGCAGGTAGAAATTTAGCTCGAAAGGTGACTCATGAGTGTATTATTTGTAAGCGCATTAAAGGTAAGATTTTAAACCCAATTATGGGAGATTTACCTAAAGAAAGAATAACTGCTAGTTTCTGTTTCGAAAAGGTAGGTGTAGATTACTTTGGCCCAGTTTTCATTCTAAATCGTAAAGGTAGGGGTTGCAAATTAATAAAATCATACATGTGTTTATTCATTTGTTTTCTTACACGCGCCATTCACTTAGAATTAGTTAGTGACCTCTCATCTGACGCATATTTGCTCGCGCTCAAGCGTTTTATTTCACGACGAGGGAAACCAACTATAATATATTCAGATAACGGTCGTAATTTTGTCGGTGTAAAAAATGATTTTGCTCAGTTTTTGTCAGTGTGCAGTAAGGATATTCGTGATTATGCATTACAACAAAACATAAGCTTTTCATTTATTCCTCCATACTCTCCGCATTTTGGTGGCTTGTGGGAAAGTGGGGTCAAATCTTGTAAGTACCACTTACGCAGGGTAATTGGCAACGTTCACCTCACTTTTGAGGAATTCACTACCTTACTGTCTCAAGTCGAAGCCATCTTGAATTCACGACCATTGACACCGCTGTCCTCTGACCCAAACGATTACTGTCCACTTAGTCCAGGACATTTTTTGATTGGTCGCCCTCTCACCGCTCCTATCTATGACGAGGATCTTTGTGGCATTCCTATGCATCGTCTGTCTCGCTACAAGAAAGTGGAACAGCTCCGGCAACAATTTTGGTCACGCTGGGCTAGCGAATATATATCGGAATTACAAACCAGAACCAAATGGAAGCAACATACAGGCATCCTGAAACCCGATACAGTGGTTCTAATCAAGGATAGCAACCTCCCACCGCTGAGATGGAAATTGGGTCGAGTTGTTACAACGATACCAGGGAAGGATGGCGTCTCCAGAGTGGCGGATATTCAAACATCATCGGGCATTATTAGACGAGCATACACCAAGATTTGCCCTCTTATAGAAGCTGCACAAGATTAAAAGCGGTGCTTTCAAGGCCCCGGGCATGTTGAGGACTATAGATCATATTAATTAATATACCCGTAAATTTAGAAATAGTTCGCATCATTCACGACCAATAGGAGCCCAGTAAAATGATGTGATAACCACGCGAGCCAATAACATTTAATATTGTATTCATTCGTTCTCATACATTCAAATAAACTGATTTTGTTATATTACTAACGTATTCGCAATTAAAACGTTCTGCAAGACACATCAAAACTTTTGTTTCAATTTATTCCAAATTCATAGTATTAAAATAAAGTAGCGAAAACACGCGGCTACACACACCGTCAAAAGTCGATCTTAGGTCTTATTAAGTTGGCCACCCCTGCTATATGAGATATGTATGTTACTACGGATGTGCGTCTGAAATTTGACTACTGATGTGCTGCTACAATATGTTACTACGGACATGCGTCTCATATATTACTACTAATGTGTAATATATGAGACGTATATATTACTACAGACGTGCGTCTTAACTGTTACCACCGATGTGCTTCATAAGAAAAAGTTAGTAGCGACATCTTTTGTCGGGTAGTATTAAATATAAAGCGCCATCTAGTGTTGAGTAGTTATCAACAGTAATTTTAAATTACTTATTTTACACTTTTACTGTTACATGAAACTGCCATCTATTGGCGAGTAGCTAACATCTGAGTTACGTTATGTGGTCAACAGATGACGTTACTTTTGTACATTTTAAATTGAATAACTTTTTACCTAGACCCGATTTTTCAATCGTCACTTATAAGTTGTTTAAGAATAAATTAAAATTTTGACAGATTTTATATTGACATTCTGTCAAAATTAAAATTTATTCCTCTGACAACTTTTAAGTGACGATTGAAAAATCGGCCCTTATAGAAGACAATTTGTTGAATAAATTAAAACTTAAATTGTTAAAAATAACAAGACAGTTGTTACTTTTGATAATATTAATGCTTGCTTGTAATTAAAACTTCAGCCCCCACATATTCTAATTCATTCGAAATGGCCTTTCCGATCGGAAAGTAGCTGTTTCCGAGACGGAATCTAAAAACGCTATTCATATTTCCGAATGCGGAAACTTTGACATTTGAAATCGGATAATCAGCGGCTTTTTCTCGGAAATATTTCCGTGAGCTATTTGCTGTCGGAAGTCATTCCGAATTATTATTTTTTAATATAAATTGAGACAATTTGTCGCAGAACTTGTTTCAGTGTATAGTAAGTAATAATTAATGAGAGTTTTTGTCCATCACAAATCTATACATAACTACATTCATTCGTTTAATTGTTGTTTTATGTTTTGAGGTTAGTTATTATAGGTAAACATTAATTTTAGATGGAGCACCTTCTCGCTATGCGCCTAATTAACCGTAGTGATGGAGCACGACGGCGACGCCAAGCCTTAAATCTACATCGTTCAATACTGGATCTATCAAACCCAAAGGTGGGTGGGAGGCGTTTCGAAAAAAATCACGAAATATCACATGGGGGCAGGGGGGGGAGTGATTTATCATGTGTATTAATTTTTTATTTTAAAGATATTATTCGAAAAATTTATATATATAATAGAAGGTGGAAGATGGATGGATGAGTGACTTGTGCAGCCTGCATAAAATTGTAAATTGTTCAATTGATAGTGACCTACTTGAAAATTTTAACATCAAAATACCAACACGATCAGTGCGTAAGTAATCCACAATTGTTCAAATCTCATCATGTATCACCAGGGAAGGAGGGGGGGGGGGGTGTTAATAAGTTGTTAAAAAATATCACGGTGATTATTGCACGCCCCTTATTAATCTTGCACAAACATATGGTGTAGCAACATAAAAATAGAATAAACGGGAAATCCCAGTACTATCTTGTATGGGACATAAAAATTTCCTCCCAAATAAATCATAATTGCATGTTAATTTTTTCATATTTCAGTAATAATAAGGATTTTCTTTAAATCTGCCACTTTTTTCAAAACGTTAACTTATTCCGCCAGAGTTAAAATTTAGGAGCCAAATCTGCTCAAATGCCAGATATCTGCCACAAATGGTCACACTGTTTATATATGACAATTTTGACAGCTTTACGAAGAATGTTTACGTGTGATTTCAATAACGCAATATTATTGTAAAGTATTATAATTAAATACAACATAGATACATAAATTGTTTTGAAAACTATAACTTGAATTTAAAATAAGTCACATATTATTTTACTAACGAGTTTATTACCAATATTTTATTATTTTAAATAACTACCAATGATCCCGTTTTCTTCCAACATAAAGCATTCTCTGTAAATGGTTTGCGCCAAGGTTCTGATCGGAAAATGCCGAAGATTACCGAAGATCATTCCGTCCGGATTTATAAATAGCCTTTTTCATTTCCGTCGGAATGCAATACGTTTCCGATCGGCAGCGTTGATTCCGCAATCAGAACTTTTCGAATGAATTAGAATACGGGGGCAGAAATATCAAATAAATTTTGGTATGGGCAAAAACATAAGAAAGCTTAAAAGATCAAAAAGATACGGCTCCAAAGCTACATAACCAAAGGTCCAAAGAAAACATTGTCAGTTCAACTGACAAATGACAATGTTTTCTTTATTCAGTTCAGTGTTGCCAGACCGTACCAAAAAGTACGGTTTTCCGTACTATTCATCACACAACCGTACCATAACCGTACCTCAGTGTAGACCGTACCTTTTTCGTACCTTTTCTGTATTAGTGAATTATTTTTCACTACAAACAACAAAGGGTAAAAAACAAAAAAAAAAACGCCTTCGCCTGCTATAGAATATGAGTAGACTATAGAATTTTTCAATATTGTAGCAAACGTATGGGTCGGAATACTTCTGCAAGAACTATATCAGTTTTTCTTCGAATTGGCTGTCTGCGACCATAGGTTGAAAAAAAAAAGCGATAGGGAATCGAATATTCAAAAGGATATGGTAAAGTAGAACATCATTACCAACTGCCAATATTGAACAAATCCATTTGTAAATCAATTATAGAAATGAGTTTATAAATCAATACAGAGTTAAGGAATGGAGTAAAGTCATTAAATTCGTTAATGATGCAGTGAATTAATTTTTTTTTGATACTTAATACGTAATTTATCTTAGGAATAATGTGATGAGGAAGTTCAGATATTATGTGATACTATTCTCTATATTTAAAGGAACAAAAAGTATTATTTTATTTTATTGTTTTTAAACAAGAGTGCAAAATTCTGTTGTTTACATATCTGTGAAATTACAATAATTTATAATAATACTGGTAAAAAAAAAAATATTTTTTTTATTTGATATTTTTAGATGGTAATTGATATTTTTAGATCTAAAAAGACTTTGTACTTAAATCAAATAATTTTTTTTAGAAACATCTTCATTTGTTGAAATCATTCTCAATCTATTCAGATAAACTTAGATCTACAATTGACTACAATTTACTTAGATCTGGGTAGATTTAGAAAAATGGGAAAATATCTAATTTAATTTAATTAAATTAAGTAAATAATTTAAGTAAATTCATACGATTTTCGTTGCTAATTTATATATATATACTTGAGTTACATGAAATTCCCACTTAATGAATAATGACGATTTTTACCTTCTTCAAACATCTACAATTTCTCTGTTTATGTAAAAATGTTCAAATACTCCTCCTCTGATATTAAAAATATTTTCAAATTCAAAATGATTCCAAAAGACAACTCCAGCGCGCCCTGTCGAGAACTTTGAATACTGAAATGAGGTTTCTTTTTGTTCGATTCCCTAATTTCCCTATCGTTTTTTTTTCCAACCAATGGTCGAAAGCAGCCAACTCGAAGAAAAAAAAAACTGATCTAGTTCTTGCAGAAGTATCCCGACCCAACCGTACCTCCCCCCTCGTCCTCCTGACCCTTAGTTTGCAAAGAACCATCCGATGCCCTCGTAGACCCGAAGTCTGAGAGGCCCGCGAACTGTAAAGTAGAGCGACAGTTGCACAAAACTCCCCTAAAATACTAAAAGTCATAATCCCTCAATATCATCGCCAGCGACCGCCCTGAGCCCAGGTCCAAGCCCCACAGGGGCGCCCTCTTGCGCAGGTTGCTTAGTTTGTAGTTTTTAAACCATTTATTAAGGCTGGAGCTCTACTCGCCTTTATGCCCGGTGAAGTCGCAAAAGCCTCAGGGCTACTTAAGTAAGTCTAAGTAGTAAGAAAAAAAAAACTGACCGTACCTTGAAGTTAAAAACCGTACCTTTTCAGAAAGCCAACCGTCCTTTTTTGGGAAATCATACTGGCAACACTGATTCAGTTGTCACCTCGCCCGGCATGTATAGGTACATTCGGCAAACTTTGTTTTTCACTATTCTTCTTTTACTAGCTTAATAAAATCAGGACAATGGACGAATTTCTAACAAGAACAGCAACAAAATTGGTAATATTTGTGGTCACTTTAAGCACTGCTGTAAGATACTCCGACGGACCGATGCGTAATGTGTATTACAAATTTGCTAGATTATTTTCAAGATTGACCCGTTGTTTTTACTTTTTATCTTGGAGAAGTTCAGAAAGATATCCGTATGCCTTCTAACTTTTAATGCAATAGGTATTAATCTGTGGATACTTATATACTTCCTATTTATCCTACTTATATTATAAATGCTTATATTATAATGTCGTGCTAAGCTAAAATGCTTGTGTTACGAGTGAGTTCACGTCGGTAATGGGTGGATATCTATCTACTATAATATTATAAATGCGAAACTTTGTATTTTGGATTTGGATGTAAGTTTGTTACTCTTTCATGCAAAAACTACTGAATGGATTTGGCTGAAACTTTGCACGGGAATAGTTAATAAGCTCGATTAACGTAAAGGCTTCAAAAAAACACGCTCCGACCCACTGGGGCAGCCGGGGCAGGGCCAGGCACCTCGGGGCGCAGCTTGTATCAATGTTCTATAAAAAATGGTAGATACTTCATGCTCGTGTTTTGATAAGGCAAAATTTGACACTAAAGAGTAAATAGGACAGCATGAAAATTTGCTTGTGCAAAAATGAGACAGACATACATTCCAGTTTGCCAATTGGCCTAGTTTTATGATGTCATTTTCTAAGCTAATGAATGTGGATGAAGGGAAAGTGGTATGTCAAGATCTTAGCAAGTGGTAGGAAGTGGTCTTTGCTTACCTGTATGGGAAAGATGTGTGAATGTATGTATGTATGTTTATTTGTCATTCCTAATAGTGTTTGTCTTCCACAGAAAACCAAGAACTACAAAAATCTAACAATAGTACTGGGGAACGAAAGCTGTGACTTAGATTCGGCTGTCTGTGCAATTGTGTACGCTTCTTATTTAAACTGGCAACACAACAAAGTTACTAGACACAGTGAGAGTGAGACAGATGATATCTTCGTCCCTGTCTTGAATGTGAACAGAGAGGATTACGAGCTGAAGACAGAGGTTGTGTTTATTTTGAAGGAGCAAGGGGTTAGTGGAGACAATTTAGTGTTTTGGTGAGATTTATATTCACATTGAATTAGTCTCCTTTTGTTTCATCATCACTTCGTATAACGTCCACTGCTGAACATGGGCCTCCTCTCGAGAGAGGGTAGTTGCCATAGTCACCACGCTTGGCATGCAGTATTATGTTGTACCACAAGGAAACGCTGCTGCCCGTTCCTTGATATACAATTATTATTAATGATGTTATAGCAATCGGGGCTAATGGCTTGAAGTGCTTTCCCAGGCCAAGGAAAGTAGTCACTCAACCAACCAGACCCAGAAAGAAATCTTAGAATTTACACAAAGATTTTCTGTCCGGTGTGGGGATCGAATCCACGACCTCCGAGATTTAAAGCGATCCAAATACCGCTACGCTACGGAGGTTGTCATTACGTCTGCTTTCATTTATTCTCTCTATATGTCCAATTTACTTAATTTTTTTATTTATTGCAGGGATGATTACAATTGGAATGAACTGCTATCAACATGTCCCTCTAAAGTGGTGTTGGTAGACCATCATGTGCTAGCCAGCCACCAGCTGTTCCTACACCCTTATGTCACTGAGATCATTGACCATAGGTATGTATAAGTGGTGACATCTAGAGAATCCACACAAACTACAAGCAAACAAGTAACGCCATCTAGTATCTGACATCCTAACTAACCTGTATCGCGCAATACAAGTTCGCAAGCCGCTGAAATGGTGGTACCACTGGGTCCTAACCCCGTAAGGGTCCCACAGGAGTTTGTCACTTAATTGTACGCTTTAAAAAAATTCAATATATACCTATAATAATTTTATTAATGTAAATGTCAACTTATTATGAGTACCTAGAGGAATTAATGACACATGGACAGAGGGAGTACATTGTCTGTAATGTCCTACAATTAGCAGTACTTACAGGTTGCACTTGCTAGTTATAGTTACCTTAGGACTTTTATTCATATAATAAGAATAATAACCTATTAATTACATTTCTTTTTCATTGTGATTTTAACAAGTACAAGTGTATGTAAATACCTAAGTGTTGAATACATTCATTATTTCATTAATGGCCGTTGACCGCCGGGCATTGCTTGTGTGGTCTCCGGCCTACAATAGACAACCTCATGTCTTCCCATCCGCCTGCCAAGCGTAGTGACTATCGCAATTTCCTCAACGACCCTGGTTACGGTAAAATAAGTATATGTAGCGACATCTACAGTACAAACTATACGGAGACGAGCAGCGCCATCTAGCACCTAGCATACTAACTAACCTGTATCGCGCAATACAAGTTCGCAAGCCGCTGAACAGTAACAAACGGCCGTCGGCCGCCAGGCATTGCTTGTATTGTCTCTGGCGTAGAATAGACCACCTCACGTCTTCCCATCCGCCTGCCAAGCGTGGTGATTATGGCAATACTACTAATATATAAAGCTGAATTTTTTTGCATAAACGCGCTAATCACAGTAACTACACAACCAATTAGAAAAAATATGTTAGTGTTAGATGGACCATTTATTGAGGAAAGCAATAGGGTATATTTAATTATGAAGTTCCCACGGGGACGGGAGTTACGCGGGTGAAACCGCGCGCGGGATGCTAGTATGTACTAATATATAAAGCATAAGAGGGTTTTTGTTTGTTAACTTGAACGCAATAATCTCAGGAACTACTGGTCCGAATTAAAAAATTATTTCAGTGTTAGCTAGCCCATTTATCGAGGAAGGCCGTAGGCTACATTCAATTATGAAGTTCCTACGGAAACTAATATGAATAATAATGAAATTTATTCAGCATTTAGGTATTTACATACACTTGTACTTGTCAAAATTACACTGTACACGACTCAATCTAACAAAAGTATCACTAAAGTAGCTAAAAACATTGTTAAAATTATTAGATCTTACAGATTTTTTTATCAGTCTGTCCGTCCGTCGTGCGATAAATGACAAATGTACACATTATGCTAAGATGCCTTAAAGGTAACAGGTCTAAATTTAACTTCCAAGAAACTGGCCAAAGTCTAAGAATATCATCCTATTTAACTTTTATTTTGTTGCAGGCCTCTTGGCGCTAATACCGAGTGGTGTAAAAACAATGTGAGAAGTACGATACAGATTGTAGGATCCTGCTGTACCCTCGTGGCTCAGCGGATAAAGGACTTAGAGGCTCTGATAGCTACAGACCCGGGTTTCTTTGATACATTCCCGGCTTGTGCACGAATGTTGTATGGTGAGTATGTATTAATGTACTAGCTTCGCGGTTTTAGCCGCCTAAGTCCCGTTCCCGTGGGAACTTCATAATTAAATGTAGCCGGTGTACTCCTGGATAATGTAGCTTTGTAATGTTGAATTTTTCAAATTGGACCAGTAGTTTCTGAGATATAGATTAACACATCAGCTTTATAATATTAGTATAGACTGTCCCCGCGCACGGTTTCCCCCGCGTACTTCCCGTTATCGTAGGAACTTCATAATTAAATATAGTCTATAGCCTTCCCCGATAAATGGGCTATCTAACATTGCAAGATTTTTTTAATTCGGACCAATAGTTCTTGAGATTACCGCGCTCAAACAATCTTATTTAGTAGTGTTTAAACCATTTATCTAGGCTGGAGCTCTGCTCGTCTTTATGCCTGGTGAAGTAGCAAAAGCCTCAGGGCTAACTACATATGTCGGTCCGAAAAAAAAAGTGGCAACGGGAATAAAGGCTCCGACCCACTGGAGCAGAGTAATGAGGGTAAAAGGACGCAGCTACTTGACAATATTTTATTTTGTTTTTTTTTCCAGCTACAATAATATTGGACACGGTGAATTTCTCAACTGTAGTGAACAAAGCGACCCCTCATGATGTAGAAATGGTACAGTTCTCGGAGACATTGATGAAACCTGCCGACTTTGAAACTGAAAGGTATGTTTTAACATATATGCCTATACTACTCGCTCGCGGTTTCACCCGCATAATTCCCGTTCCCGTGGGAACTTCATCTATCCTTTTTTAAATGATTTTGAATACTTTAAGGAAAAGTTTACCATATACTATGTTTCTAAATTGAGATTAAAAAATTTGACCACCGGCGAGACTCGAACCCGCATCTTAGGTTAAGCCCCTAATGTCTTAACCAATTAGGCTACGGTGGAACCCTACCGGTTATCGAAATTTATCTATCTCTTTATAACACGTCTCTAAGGGGGACGTTAGTGCCATCTAACGGTAATGATCCGCATTACTTCGACTAATATTATTAATAATATATTCATATTATATACTAATAGTATAAAGGGGAAAGATTTGTTTGTTTGTATTGAATAGGCTCCGAAACTACTTGGCATTCTAATGGTGAAAGCATTAATAAAATCCGTTCAGTAGTTTTTGAGTTTATTCGAAACGAATATACAAAAATACTAACTTTTCCTCATTATAATATTACTAGCTTCCCGCGCGCGGTTTCACTCGCGTAGCTCCCGTTCCCGTGGGAACTTCATAATTAAATATAGTCTATGTCGTCCGGGGATAGAGTAGCTTTCCAACGGTGAGAGAATTTTTGAAATCGGTCTTGTAATTTCGGAGCCTATTCAATACAAACAAACAAATCAATCTTTTCTCTTTATAATATTAGTATATATGGATAGAAGTTCATTTAAGTAGCTCTGTCTCTTCATACAGTCGCGTTATTTCAGGACGGCAACTCTTGACGCTCTCGTGGCGGCTCGTAGTGACGTCACGTGCCTGACCCCGGCGCAACTGTTGCGGAAGGACGTCAAGATTGTCGCTGACGTCTTCGTGCCGAGCTTCCCGGTACTAGTCAAGGTAAATTATTTGTCTATATCAGAAGCTTCCAATTTTTTTTCAGCTCGCATCGCGAACTTAATTATTTGTTAACAAAAATGAATAAATTGTGCCATGAAATGGTGCACAAATAAAGCATATTGCCACCGCCGCTGCAGCGTATTCTTGCGCTGGCGGCGGGATGTGTGGGCCTCGCCCTCTCCGTAGCGTGCTATGCGACACTCATACCGCGAGGAGGACACTCCGGCCCCCGGCGGCACGCGCGAGCACTCCGGCCCCCGGCGGCACGCGCGAGCACTCCGGCCCCCGGCGGCACGCGCGAGCACTCCGGCCCCCGGCGGCACGCGCGAGCACTCCGGCCCCCGGCGGCACGCGCGAGCACTCCGGCCCCCGGCGGCACGCGCGAGCACTCCGGCCCCCGGCGGCACGCGCGAGCACTCCGGCCCCCGGCGGCACGCGCGAGCACTCCGGCCCCCGGCGGCACGCGCGAGCACTCCGGCCCCCGGCGGCACGCGCGAGCACTCCGGCCCCCGGCGGCACGCGCGAGCACTCCGGCCCCCGGCGGCACGCGCGAGCACTCCGGCCCCCGGCGGCACGCGCGAGCACTCCGGCCCCCGGCGGCACGCGCGAGCACTCCGGCCCCCGGCGGCACGCGCGAGCACTCCGGCCCCCGGCGGCACGCGCGAGCACTCCGGCCCCCGGCGGCACGCGCGAGCACTCCGGCCCCCGGCGGCACGCGCGAGCACTCCGGCCCCCGGCGGCACGCGCGAGCACTCCGGCCCCCGGCGGCACGCGCGAGCACTCCGGCCCCCGGCGGCACGCGCGAGCACTCCGGCCCCCGGCGGCACGCGCGAGCACTCCGGCCCCCGGCGGCACGCGCGAGCACTCCGGCCCCCGGCGGCACGCGCGAGCACTCCGGCCCCCGGCGGCACGCGCGAGCACTCCGGCCCCCGGCGGCACGCGCGAGCACTCCGGCCCCCGGCGGCACGCGCGAGCACTCCGGCCCCCGGCGGCACGCGCGAGCACTCCGGCCCCCGGCGGCACGCGCGAGCACTCCGGCCCCCGGCGGCACGCGCGAGCACTCCGGCCCCCGGCGGCACGCGCGAGCACTCCGGCCCCCGGCGGCACGCGCGAGCACTCCGGCCCCCGGCGGCACGCGCGAGCACTCCGGCCCCCGGCGGCACGCGCGAGCACTCCGGCCCCCGGCGGCACGCGCGAGCACTCCGGCCCCCGGCGGCACGCGCGAGCACTCCGGCCCCCGGCGGCACGCGCGAGCACTCCGGCCCCCGGCGGCACGCGCGAGCACTCCGGCCCCCGGCGGCACGCGCGAGCACTCCGGCCCCCGGCGGCACGCGCGAGCACTCCGGCCCCCGGCGGCACGCGCGAGCACTCCGGCCCCCGGCGGCACGCGCGGTATGGCGCCGCGGGATCGCCTGGGCCACACTGACTGTGGCCCACTTGCCCAGTTATAGGGACGCCCGGAGTGTGGAGCTGCCCGTTCCGTGATATACGATTGTTATAGCAATCGAGACCAACTGCTTAACGTGCTTCTGATAGCATATTCATAAGAATTAACATATATTTAAAAAAAAACAGGAGTTCCTCTCTCGGCCGGGTGCTGCGGTCGCGGTGACCGAAGCCCTGTCTCGTCGAGGCTGTGATATAGCGCTGTTGTTGGGGATGGACCTCACAGGAGGGCTGCGGAGAGATGTCGCAATCATTGGTCATACACCCGATAGGGTTGCTCAGGTAATCAGCGTCTGACTATAGGCCTCTGGGCTCTAACACATAAACACGATACGATGACGCAACGTCGTGACGTAAAATCGCACGGTGCACTCCTGCAGCTGTGCCGCATTTGTTATTGTAACATATGTGATGTGGATGGATCCAGTATACTGTAGTATTTTAGCATGTTAGCGCATAAACTCGATTTTTTTTCGAACAGATATTTATGCAGTTAGCCACGAGGCTTTTGCTACTTCATCGGTCATAAAGGCGAGCGGAACTCCAGCTTTTATGCCCGATGTCAAAGTTCTTCCAGTGTTAGATAGCCCATTTACCGAGGAAGGCTACAGATTATATTTAATCATGAAGTTCTAATGAAAATAAATATCACGCTTAGTATTAAAAGTTCAATTTAATATAGTTTTAGTTAAGACAGGACAACGTCTATCGGGTCAGCTAGTAAATAGAAATTAAATATTTTAAAATTGAGATTCATAAAATTCGACCACCGGCAGGATTCGAACCTGCATCTTTGGTTTAGCCCCTAATGCCTTAACTATTCGGTCACGGTGGAATCACAACCGGTCGTCGAAATTTATCGATCCCTTTATAACACTTCTCTAAGGGGGACGTTAGGTTCGAATCCTTTTTTTTTTGTTGTCGGGGCGGAAATGCATTTACGCATTCCCACCGCCGCTGCAGCGTATTCGCGCGCTGGCGGTGGGATATGTGGGACTCGCCCTCTCCATAGCGTGGTATGCGACACTCATACCACGAGGAGGACCCTACGCCACTAAAAGCCCCCGGACACTCCTACGATCCGCCGTTGGCGGGGGCCGGGCACGCAAGAAGCAAGGGATCTCCTGGGCCACACTACGTTAGGTTCGATTCCTGCCGGTGGTCGAATTTTATTAATCTCAATTTTCAAACATAGTATATGGTAAACTTTTCCGTAAAGTATTCAAAAATATTTAAAAATAAAATATTTGTTTCTTTTGCAGTTAGCGAAACATCTAGAAGCATGTCAGACGCCTGCACTAGGTTTAGTGTCAGAACATCTCCCAGTAGCATCGTTCTACTACACGCAGACGAACCTCTCAGCGACCAGGAAACAGTACATGCCGGCTGTACAACAGTTTCTGAATAAATCATGATTTAAATTTAAAAAAAATGGTTTTTATTTTTGGGGTTGCAACTCCTGTAACTCCGTAGCGATATAGAATAAAAATAAAAATACAAAAAATAAAAATGGCTTTTTATTTTTGGGGATGCAAAACTACAAACACCGGTAACTCCGTAGCCAATAGAATAAAAATAAAAAATGGTTTTTAATTTTGGGGTTGCAACCCCTGTAACTCCGTAGCGAATAGTTTTTTTTTTTTTTTTAAACTAGCTTTTATTAAAAAATACGTGTTCTTAAAGGTAAAAAATAACATCAATTTGACGGAATTCAATTCTATTTCAAATATCAAAAAATATAAATTATAAAAGCTTGAGGCGTTCTTCTTTGTACATGTTAGTATATTTGAGACAAAACAAACGAGCCCAAACACAACGGGTCTATCTTGTTCAGTACAGGAGTTCCTATGGCCACCTTCCGACTGCATCATCAGATCAGCTCCATGGTACCATATTATTGCATTGTCACGCGATATACATATGTTTGAAAATTTCAGCTCAATCGAAAACCAAGACGTTGGTAAAATGTAACTTGCAAGATTCCACCTAAACTTACATACCACTTTTTAGGGTTCCGTAGCCAAATGGCAAAAAACGGAACCCTTATAGATTCGTCATGTCGGTCTGTCGGTCCGTCCGTATGTCACAGCCACTTTTTTCCGAAACAATACTGTTGAAAATTGGCAAGTAGATGTATGTTGTGAATAAAAACAAATAATTTTGGAGATCCCCATACATAGAAATGAAACTCAAAAAAAAAATGATATTGAGGTTTCTAATGTCATTTTTTTCTAAACTGAATAGTTTGCGCGAGAGACACTTCCAAAGTGGTAAAACGTGTCCGCCCCCCCCCCCCCCTGTAACTTCCAAAATAAGAGAATGATAAAACCAAAAAAAATATATGATGTACATAACCATGCAAACTTCCACCGAAAATTGGTTTGAACGAGATCAAGCAAGTAGTTTTTTTTTAATACGTCATAAACCGTAAACCTTAGGCACTTGCAACTAGTACGGAACCCTTCGTGCGAGAGTCCGACTCGCACTTGGCCGGTTTTTTATCTTGCAATGGATGTACCCATTGCAAGTTAAAAAAAGTGGCTGTGACAAACGGACGGACAGACAGACAGACATGACGCATCCATAAGGGTTACGTTTTTTGCCATTTGGCTATGGAACCCTAATAAAAGCTTGTAAAATAATAACTGACATTAGCTAATGTCAAAGCTTACGGTTAGCAGTTGCCAAATTAAGAATGTTTTTGTAGTTTTATATTTTAAATAAGCAAAGGCAATAATTCAGTCCTCCGTAATGCTGGCTATCCACTAAAAAGGGGAATGAGCGGAAACGGACCTAGCGAAAAGAGCGGAGCGGAAGAAATTAGCTGTGCACTTCCACTAAAAAAGAGTTTCGGCATTTGCCTTCCACTGCCAGCGAGTAGCGGAGCGAGCGATGCTGGAAATGAGGCTGAGCGAGTTTTAAGAAAAAAAAAGGGAAGCGTAACAAACCCAAATTCTGGATGAGCAACCATATAAGACAAAGAGCTGTCAAAGGCGATCTATTGCGAATGTTTAGTTCGAGTGACTAGAGAACAATTTGAAGAATTGTACTAGACCGTTCAAGGACGTGAACGGGGTAGCGGTGGCTGAATGAGGCGGGGCTGTGAGCGGAGTCCGTTCAAAACTAGCGCGCGACGCCATGACGCAGCGGACCCATTTTAACTCAATCAGTCTGCTCCGTTTACTCGCTCGCGGTGTACGATGTACTTGGTAACATTGAGCACGCCATCTTATGTCGAGTAGCAACCACAATATTAAGTTATTTGACATTGACATTTTTTGCTGTCATTTAATTAAAATGCAGATCCACTCAAACGTCCGGGCGACTATAGTGTCAGTCGCCTACCCCTTGAACGGTCGAGCGCGAACCGCGAACCGAACCGCGTCGAGCGCTCGTGCCGTTACTGATTCAAAGTGTATTTACTAGCAAACTATTGCAGCGATAGCAAGGTGAAACCTACCAGTATCAAGCTGAATTATTAAGGAATCAAAATATGTACTAATTAAAGTTCAACAATTAATCTGCTATTCATAAAAAAAAAATTAACTTAACAATACGGGTTAAATTTACGTAAAATATTTCTTTTAACGAATCATTTTTTAATTATTCGCAATGTTTTTTAATAATAACTAGCGGCCCGCCCCGGCTTTGCACGGGTGGACTTTTATACCCTACCCCTGCCCTACGCTACCCCTGCCCTACCCTACCCCTACCCTAACCCTACCCTACTCCTACCCTACCCCTACCCTACCCCTACCCCTACCCTACCCCTACCCCTACCCTACCCTACCCTACCCCTACCCTTACCCTACCCCTACTCTACACCTACCCCTACCCTACCCTACCCTACCCCTACCCCCACCCTACCCTACCCTACCCTACCCCTACCCAAAAGTATCCTATGTCCTTCTCCCAGTTCTTAGCTACCTCCCTACCAATTTTCAGCCAAATCGGTTCAGCCGTTCTTGAGTTATAAATAGTGTAACTAACACGACTTTCTTTTGTTTTTAAAATGTATTCTGCTATTCGGGACGGAAACAAATCCAACAAATCAAAAACCATGGCAATCGGTCCAGCCGTTCTCGAGTTATAAGTGTTGTAACAAACACGACTTTCTTTTATATATATAGACTAGCTGACCCGGCAGACTTCGTACTGCCTCAATCGATACATAAAAGACCTAAACATTTGTATAAAATAAACTGGGCCGTAGAGACTTCGTTTATGCGGTACTCCTACCCCTACACTAGGGGTAGTGTAGGGGTACACTACCCCTACCCTACACTACCCCCACCCTACACTACCCCTACCCTACACTTCCCCTACCCTACACTACCCCTACCCTACACTTCCCTACCCTACCCCTTCCCTACCCTACCCTACCCTACCCTACCCTACCCTACCCTACCCTACCCTACCCTACCCTACTCTACCCTTACCCAAAAGTATCCTATGTCCTTTTCCCAGTTCTTAGCTACCTCCCTACCAATTTTCAGCCAAATCGGTTCAGCCGTTCTTGCGTTATAAATAGTGTAACTAACACGACTTTCTTTTGTTTTTAAAATGTATTCTGCTATTCGGGACGGAAACAAATCCAACAAATCAAAAACCATGGCAATCGGTCCAGCCGTTCTCGAGTTATAAGTGTTGTAACAAACACGACTTTCTTTTATATATATAGATTAAACTAGATTAAATAAGCTTTTTTTTGACACCAATATCTTATTACTTAAAATAAACAGGGTAGCCCATTAAACCAAAATAAAAAACGCGTTCTTGAAGTAAACTAGATCGACCTAGATTTCGTCTCCGATAACGAAATTACGGCAAGATGGCCGCCCGCCTAAGGATTTTACACACGACTTTAGGATTTGTTTTAAAATAAATTATTTTTATTCTAAATTTAGGGGATAGTCAATTATTGTAGGTATGTTTTATAATTCTTAAATAAGTAATATAAAATAATAAAAAGTTTTTTTTTTTATAATATTATTTTGTAGGTAGGCGTTATTATACTCGTGATAATATCTAAACGAAATGTCCGATTGGAATAAAACAAAAAGTATTTTACTTCTACATAAATACCCTTGATAACATAATGATTAATTTGGATAAGGATTAATATTACGATACACATTTTACGTAGTTTCTTTCTTCAGACGATTTAATATTTTTTATTAACATAAAAGCGATTATTGTGACTAAACTATGATAGTTGGATATGTGCTCTCGCGGACTTTTTTGTAGATCTTAATAAGACCTACAAACCCGTAGTACATAATTTTGTTCTATTGTCAATAGTTTTTGCAGCGCACGCATAAATAGGTTTTCGATTTTTCACCTTGGGTTACAAAATCGCAATTATCGTACGGATTCCTATTTTTTTTTGAAAATAAAATATCGCCTATAACCTTCCTCGATAAATGGACTATCCAACACTAAAAGATTTTTTGAAATCGGACCAGTAGTTCCTGAGATTAGCCAAATAAAATAATAAAGCAGCAACGAAATATCATATAAAATACACTCATGATTTTTCGTTTGTAAACGCCCTTATTTTATAACCGTTACGGACGGCCTTGGTTGCCCATACCTAAATCGCGCGAACGAAAATATTAAAACGTGAAATCCTAATAATTTTCGTCGTATTACTTTCCCTAGGTTTACTTAAATATGAATAATGACCTGTTTTTCTAATTACAAGACGTATTTTACTAAAATATGTATAATATCATACAAAAACTTGACAAAAAACCGACACACTCAGGCGCTAAGTATTAGTCTGTCAACTTTAACGCATGTAAAAACATCCTATTACACTGCGGATGTTTAAAATTGCTATACGATCTCAAAGTTTAAACATTCACGAGTCTAAAAATATACAACACTCAATACATTGGTTGAATAAACAAAAAGTAACTCACATTTCAAAAGTGGATCACTCAGCACTTCAAAACACTTGAGACACTTGACACCGCGCTTAATGTAAACAAATTTTTTCTTTTTAAATTCTTACTGTGCCATACCAAGTGTTGTATTGGTTCGACACGTTATTTAATATAGATGAGTCATCTAGTGTAACACTTATGAAGCTTTTAGAAACGGTCCACAGATAAAAACGCGTATAAAGGTTACAAGTCGGCGTCGAGTCGAAGCGGCCGCTATAGCGGCCCGGACGTACAACGCTATATGTGTTTTCGGCCGCTTTAGCGGCCCGGACGTTTGAGTGGAGGCAGAAATTGCTGAATATGTCGGCAGATTGCCATATATATAAAAAAATTAATGTTTTGAGACAAGCTGAAAACTTGTCACCCACCTCTCCTACTATACCCCAAAATGAAACTGCAGACCTGGCCGGTGAGTAGTGGGGCTAACTCGACCCCTAGCTTTTTTTAATATTTTTTTTTTCCAAAATTTGGGGCACAGGCATTTTCTTGTCGAGAATCTGAATTTTAGTTATTATATATTAATAATAATTCCCTTTTAAAATTTCAAGTTCTCTCAAATGTTTTTTTTAATATGTTTGCAAAATATCTTTGCATGCGTTTGGTAATGTTAAATTCCCGCCTTAATCGTCTGGCTTATTATTTTTTTTATTCATTAAACTACAACATATAAGAAATGATATTGCCTCAAATATATTTTACATATATTTTAAATATATATTACATTTTACATGTCCCGCTTCTTTCTTCAGCTTGCCTCAAATACCTACCCAAATGGTACCAGCTCTCCTACACGTACACATCGACGGTGCTGCCAACTGGTGCCATTAATTTGATTGCAGCAATATTTAACAATACGTAATTTTATGAGTAAACATACATTTTGCGTATGGCTTATAGCGAACGACAACCTCCGTAGCGTAGTGGTAATTGGCTCGCTTTAAATCTCGGAGGTCGTATGGGTTCGATTCCCACGCTGGACAGGAAATCTTTGTGTAAATAGTAAGATTTCTTTCCGGGTCTGGTTGGCTGAGGGACTACCCTCCGTTCCTTGGAAAGCACGCTAAGCCGTTGGTCCCGATTGTTATGACGTCATCTATCAGCAGCGTTTCCCTGTGTGGTACGACATAATACTGCGGTCGCCAATCCGCCTGCCAAGCGTGGTGACTATGGTAAATACCCTCTCCCGGAAGGAAGCCCATGTTCAGCAGTGGACGTTATACGTGGAAAGGAAAAATCCATATGCATAATGTTCGCTCCTCATAACGTGCTCGCCTTTATGTACGGTGGAGTAGCAAAAGCCTCGTGGCCAACTACATATATAGCAAGAATTCAAAGCAACTTATTAAATAAATGGTAGATTTTATTTATTTTGAAAATATTACACTAGTTTTTAAGTAATAAATAAAAACACGTTATTTAATAATGAAACATTTTAATTTATTAGTAATATAATATATTATATCGGAGCTCTGGTTAGGTGTCTGATTAGCAGTAAGTTGTTCCACCTGAAAATATAAACTGTAATGTAATAATAATAATAAACGGCGGCCAATCTCTAGTAACATTAGCCATATGCGCAAACATCCCTTTCTCCCAACCCTTAGTTATTTTTTTAGGACTTATCCCTCCCACACTCTCCTGTTACTTCTGTAACCACTCGCCACTGTAACTCCTGTGAGCCAGGATCCACAGCGGCACACACGAAAGAGGCTCTGAGCTGTTAGGCTTAAGCTGTTCCCGGGACACCTGAATGTCTTGGATCCCGCTTCGAATTTAATCAGAAAGTTTAAAGGAGGAGTTGTAAAGTAACCCTTAGTTTGCAAAGAACATTCCAATACCTTCGCAAACTCGAAGTCCGAGAGGCCCGCGAACTGTAATGTAGAGCGACAGTTGCACAAAACTCCCCTAAACCACACTAAAAGTTATAATCCCTCGATCTCATAGCCAGCGACCGCCCTGAACCGAGGTCCAACTCCCACAGGAGACGTCCGTTGCGCCGGTTGCTTAGTTTGTAGTTTTAAAACCATTTATTAAGGCTGGAGCTTTGCTCGCCTTTATGCCCGGTGAAGTATGCCCTTGACAGCACCGGTGGCTTCTGAGAACTGGTATTCTGAGTTCGATTCCTACCCGGGACAATTATTTGTATGAACCATGGATGTTGGTGATGGTGATGATGTTCTGAGTTTTTTTTTTCGCACGGGAGTATGTAGTTGGCCCTGAGGCTTTTGCTACTTCACCGGGCATAGGTTGTTCTGAGTCTGGATGTTCTTTGCGTCCATGAGTTATTTGTTTATCAAATCCCCAAGACACAGGGAATAATTTCCTTAGTGCGGGAATAGTCCTCAAAAAAAAAAGTTGCAAAGGCCTTGTAGCGACATCTACAGTAGCCGCACCAAAACTGCAAGTAGACGAGCTGCGCCATCTAGTATCTAGCATCCTAACTAACCTGTATCGCGTAACACAAGTTCGCATGCCAATTCGAACAGATACAAGTTCCGAACAGTAACAAGCGGCCGTCAGTCGCCGGGCATACTACTTCGCCCGGCAAAGATCTTTATTTTCCGTGGAGGAACACCACCAACCGTTCCTCTATAGTCTCGTGGCTAACTATATAAAAATTATACGCATTTTCCTTATGACCGGTTCGGATGGCAAACACACGACCTCCAAGATTTGAAACGGCCGCGCAGCTCAATGGCTAGGGCGTCGGACTTGTGATTTTGAGGTCGCCGGTTCGAACCCCACCCACTTCACTACTAACGTGAACCCACTCGTAACACAAGCATTTTATTTTAGCACGAGGGGTTAACAAGAATACTAGTAGACTGCAAAACTCTGTTAGTAACCTATTAAAAAAAAATTGCTAGGCGTTATGTAGGTCGATGAATATACCTCAGTAAATAATATTAAGCTCTTGTGATGGGAGCGCATTCTCTCTCCAACCACTTCAAGTCGTCGTTGAGGCCTCGTTCCTTCAGGATGGGCCCGAGGGTCTGAAGTACGCGGTCATGATACGCGTTAATGTAGGACAACTGAAACAAATAACAAAAAAAATCGGTAATAGTACCTATCCTTGGCACCCCACCAATAAGCATAAAGACTTATGATGGATGGGCAGCAACATCTATCAGCTCAAAGATAGTGTATCTTAATGCGATCACCAATCTTACTGCCAAGCGTAAAAGGCAAGAAGACTTGGAAAATATATTTAGTCCTTCTGTTAGATTACTAAAAAAATATTGCACATGTATTTTTTTAATTATCAAATCAACAAAAATTTACGAAGATACAGAGCATAACAAGCTGTTAAGTTCAGGAGAGAGGGCTTGTGACGGCACTACTAGGTAAAATTGTAGGGCCCGCGCCAACGGCGGATCGAAGGAGTGTCTGGGGTTTTAGTGGTATATGGTCCTCTCGTCGTGGTATGAGTGTCGCATACCACGCTATGGAGAGGGCGAGTCCCACATATCCCGCCGCCAGCGCGCGAATACGCTGCAGCGGCGGTGGCAATGCGTAAATGCATTTACCATGGACGAAAAAAAAATTGTACCTAGAAGTGACGTCACACGAAATTACAACGCGCTGTATCTTCGTTATTTTTGAGGAACGAAAAAAAATACGTGTATTTTTCGGTAATCTAACTGACGGACTAAATCGTTTTTTTATTCTTCATGCACATTATTGGCACAGCTTCGTTAAATGTAAACATCAAGAACTCATTAAGATCAAGAACCATTAACTTTATCTACAAAATCTATAGATTTTTCTTTTTAAAATGTCACAACACTTAAAGTGATATTTAAATGGAAATGGTGGCAGCGCTATCTATGCCAATATTAGGACATAATATATAATATTGAGAAAAATGCAATTTAGTTATTTGTAAAATTAATAAAATATTTCGCACGCTTAGAAATATAGTGACCTAATTAAAAAAAAGCAAATGTTAGGTAAATGGCGAAAAAATATTGTTAGATCCATACATTTTGTAGAAAATATAAAATATTCGGCTGTTTTAAAAAGATGTGTAGGTATTTTATTAGTTTCATATCAAAATTATTTATATTGGTCCATGAAAATGTTGAATTTAGGTCATATTCTGAATAAAAGTCACACATACGAATTATTGAATTGGGTCCCTATATTTCTGAGCGTGCGATTTGTTTTCGAACATAATAACGTAAAAAAATATTCCTATAGGGTGGGATATTCTAAGCCGGACACCACGCAGCTAGAAATCGGAGTACATACCTCAAATTCATTGAGCAGTTGTACATCAATGCAGTCCCTCTGATGGGGCACCAGAGTCACGGTGCTGAAGCCGAGCACTCCGCGACCGTCGTAGTCACCAACAAGGTTTTTAGCCTGAGAGAATATAGGTTATATAGATATTTGTTACTGTTTGAAAAGAAATGAAAATGAAACGAAAATCAAGCGAAAATCAAATGAAAATGAAACGAAAATGACATGAAAATGAAACAAAAATGAAATGAATGTTTTTTTATGTTGGTAAAATAATAAGATTGTTCTATGTTTGATGAAAATTGATCCGAATTGGCCGCCGCCACAAAATGGCGAACCATATTATGTTTATAGTATGACATCGACCATTGTATGGTCGATGTAGTATGACCATCGAATAAGTACAAAAACTGCTTACCTTGGGATGATCCGAATCCTTGGTCACTTTGATGATCTCCACCAGATCCTCGTGGCGGATCCCAAAGTGACACACCTTGTAATAACCAGGCTCTGAAATACACAAACTAGTAAGTAAATAATTGAGGTATCATCATCATCAGCCCGTATAACGTCCACGGCTGAACATGGGCCTTGTCCCGAGAAAAAATTTTGCCATACCGCTGATAGTGACCGCAGCATTATGTTGTAACACACAAGGAAACGCTGCTGCACGTTCCCTGGAATAGGATTGTTATAGATGATGTTATTTAAGTCGGTATAAACGGCTTAAGGATAAATCTAAGATAGTGTTAGTAAGGGCAACAGCGTTTTCGTGTGTGAAAACCTGCTTTCAAATAAAAAAAGACCGCATCCCAATCAGTTCATTCGTTTCAGAGCTACGGTACCACAAAAAGACACACACACACAAACACACACAGCGGTCAAACTTAAAACACCACCTTTTTGGCTGTGAGGGGTAAAAAACGAACATCATCTATACTAATCTATCTAGACACGGCACTTACCATTGCTAAGTATCTGTCCTGGCTTCAGGCCGGGGTCGTGGGGGTAGGGTCTCCAGGACATCCCCGAGGGTCCCTCGTGGACGTTGAGGAAGTGTCCCACGCCGTGTCCCGTCCCGTGGGCGTAGTCCTGACCCACGTCCCATAAGGCATGTCGGGCGAAACTGTCTAGTACGTTGCCCTGGGGTAGAGAAATGACAAAGGATTAGTGCAAGTTCCGACATCTATGGCCGAACGGCCGAACTATTTTTGTTCTGCTGATGTGTTAGTTACTTGAATTTTGTCTTATAAGACCGTTTGTCTCGTCCTCCCGACCCTTAGTTTGCAAAGAACCATCCGACGCCCTCGTAGACCCCAAGTCTGAGAAGCCCGCGAACTGTAAAGTAGAGCGACAGTTGCACGAAACCCCCTAAAATACTTGAAGTCATAATCCCTCAATCTCATTGCCAGCGACCGCTCTGAGCCGAGGTCACATAGGGGGCGCCCTCTTGCGCAGGTTGCTTAGTTAGTAGTTTCTAAACCATTTATTAAGGCTGGAGCTCTGCTCGCCTTTATGCCCGGTGAAGTAGCAAAAGCGTAGTGGCTAAATACGTCAGTCCTTCCGAAAAAAAAGGACCGTCTGTGCACGTTTTTTGGACATCATGAGATTAGAATTAAAATACGTGTCAAATATTTTTTGGTAATCTAACAGATGAACAAAATATTTTTTTTTGTCGTCATCCGTATTACCAACCTTAACTCCTTGTGGGAACAAAGCGCTGCCGACTGCCATCTGTCCTTTGAGCACTCGAGTAAACGCCCCCTTCTGTTCATCGGTGGGGGAGCGAGACATGTGTCGGGTCCGTGTTATGTCTGTCGTACCATCCCTGTACACATTATATAAATAAACTGTAATTTTATTGAAAACCTTTCTAGCATAGCGGTATAGAGATGTCAAACGTCAGATGACGTCACGAATCCTGAATCACACAATTAAAATTCGCACAACGCTTGAGATATACTGGATGACTTTTTTTACCGTCTTGAAAATAATAGGGCGTGATATGTATATGAAATAGATGTCTAAGGCATAGTTATTTTATCTTTTCTTTTTCTTTTACTGGCATAGAGTGAAAATCGTAAGCGTAAAAATGTTTACCAAGTAGATAGTTACGCTATTTCGCTCAGTCTTTTCATTCATATTTGAATGCGGCCTAGTGTTATAGGCACCTATTTTAACTTACGTAACTCAGGAGGCTAAGTGCGGAAATCCTTTTGCCTTACTACCTAATTAGGTACGTATTTTGATCGTTATGATTTTCTCTCTATGTCAGTAAAAAAAAAGAAATGATAAAATAACTATGCCTTAGACATCTATTTCATATACATATTACGCCCTATTATTATCAAGACGGTAAAAGAAGTCACCCAGTATATCTTCATAAGCCCTTTTACGTTTACTGGGGCCCTCGGGCCTACAACCAATGAACAGGTCTTCACTGGTGGCGAAGGACATGACTGCAAAGGCGTCTGTCCTGATCAGTCACTCAGGGTTGTAAGAGTGTCCGCGGAAGACCTCAAGGTACGTTCACTGCAGAGAAGACCCCATTTTCATCTTCTCTGGAGGGAAGGGTCCCTGGAGAGCTCAACCTTGTTCACTGTGGGAGGACGCGGCTAGCAAGCCGGTTGCTCCTACGGAACTTCTGTAAGGCTAGACATCGCTAAGACTCTAGATCCGACCACGGGCCTAAGACAAGTGGGTTCACGTCGGTAGTGCAATGGGTGGGGTCCCAACCAGCGACCACTCAATCGCAAGTCTGACGCCTTAGCCATTGGGCTACGGCCGCTTTTAATAAATCAAACATTATGACGTATGACCTACCTCTATCCCTGAAACGCAAACTCATCGACATGTGCATTCTGCATATTCTTACCTGCTACGGTGCTCAAACCTGTTCCCTAAACGAGCTGCAAAAGTCCAAACTCAAGGTTTGCCAAAGAGCCTTCGAGCGTAGCGTATTGGGTATTAAGCTCAGCGATCGAATTCGAAATACCACAATACGTTCAAAAACTGGAATTGCTGATGTGGGTAATAAGACTAGCAGGTTGAAGTGGGATTGGGCGGCCAGTGGTTACGCAGTGGGTGCCGGATGGGCGTCGTTGCGAGGGAGGCCTAGAAAACGCTGGCGGGACGATCTAGAGGCATTCATGAGAGGCTGGAGAAAGCCGCACAAAGGGAGGAGTGGAAGGTTATGGGGGAGACCTTTACCCAGCTGTGGGACAATAAAGGTTAATAAAAAAATAAAATGACGAATGTTTCTGACGTATAATGGCACATCTGACCGTATGCTTCTGAGTTCTAGAAATGTTATTTTATTACCTGTATTGGCCGCCAGAGTCCAGTAGGAACATGTCGGATCTCTCGATAACCTTCTGCGGTCCGGTCCGGGATGGTGCGTAGTGTATGATGGCTCCGTTGGCGCCCGCCCCCGGAATAGTCTCGAAGGATGGTCCCATGAAATCCGTTTCATTCCTGGAGGAATATATAATAGCATATACATATGCATAAGAGAATTGTCTATAAATAAGTTTAAAATGATTATTAAAGTCAAATTGTGCAGCAGGGCTTAAAATTTCTGATTATCTTTGAGACAAAAATGCTTGGGATTAAATCGCTCCAATCTCGCATGTAGTATTTTGTTATTAGGTTAATAAAATATTGTGATGTATCATTAGATTTTAAAAGAGGGTTCTACTGAGTTTTCTAGCACAGTGTCTCAGTAGTCGTCACGTCACGCACTTCACGGTAGGAGAAAAATATTACGATTCCAAACAAATGTAACAATTTTTACGGAATAAATGAATTTGAATATATTTGTTTAACTATTTCATAATGTATAAGTATAAAAGAATATAGTTCAGTAGGTTGAAACTAGATGGCGCTGATAAATAAAAAGGTGAGCAGAGCTCCAGCCTAAAAAAAATGTTTAAAAACTAAGCAACCTGCGCAGGAATGCGTCCCTATGGACCTGGACTCAGGGCGGTAGTTGGCGGGGGGATTGAGGGATTACGACTTTTAGTTGTTTAGGGGAGTTTTGTTCAACTGTCTTTCTACTTTACAGTTCGCGGGGCGCTCGGACTTTGAGGTCTACTGGAGCATCGGAATGTTCTTTGACTACAACACAGGGGACGCCCTCTTGCGCAACTTGGTTAGTTTATACTTTTCAAAGCATTTCTTGAGGTTGGAGCTCTGCTCGCCTTTATGCCCGGTGAAGTAGCAAAAGCTTCGTCGCAAAAAATGTGTTAATATATAGATATATAACAAACTTACTTGCGGAATTCCAACAGTTTGTCAGCGGCTTGTATCTCGGTAACTGCTTGTCCGGCATCGATAGAGTCGTGCAACCACTTGAGTAGACGACACACAGCTATGCCATCCCGTACGTGACAGTCACGGAAACCCTGTCGAAAGTAAGCCTACAGCTCAGAAATATAAGGTCGGATGTGTCATTATACAACCCGGTCACATTATCTCGAGACCTCGCTGGAATGCGAACCTCCCGCCCCGTTATGCTTGTTTTGCGCGCCACATCAGAGCGCCGACGCAACACCGGGTCTCGAGATATCGTAAACTGGCACTTACGACCAAATGCTTCTGAAGAATGAATAGACTTCCTAACTTCTGAGGTCTAGATATCTAGACTCAGAAGCATAAGGACGTATGTACTCATTACTCAATACTCAATCATTTATTGCATTCCCAAGTGTTTTTAAGTGGTATTATTACAAATTCTGTTCAATGTGGACCCTGTCGGGCACAGCAAAGTAAAGGGAGACATTTAATTAAATAACATTAAATGAATTGAAATTATTAAATTTGTTTACAATTTTAATATTTTGTGTATATTATTAATTATTTTATTATAGTAGATAAAAAAATATAAATTAAATATAATAATTATTTTACCTTAAAATCTGTCATTCATGAATACCAACTGTAGTAGCATTTTGAGATGAGTATTTTTTTAAGTTTATTAGATAAAATATGTAATTCTGTCTCATTTTTTAATTCAATAGGCAATTTGTTGAATATTTTTATATGTACTTATACTTCGATATAAAAAGTAGCCTGTGATTTGACAATCTTCACCCCCCCCCCTTTCAACCCCCTACAACCTTTATTGCACCATAAAAGGTAGCCTTTAAATTATAATATTAATATAAATTGGTTCAGTAATTTTGACGTAAAAGAGCGACAGGCAGACAGACAGACAGAGCTACTTTCGCATTTACAATAATAGTAAGGATAAGTTAACAGACTAACACCTGATACACATGCTATGGAGCCCTACGGGGTCCGAGGACCCTATTTTAAGAAATTCTACCTTACCTGGAGTTCTACATCATTCTTGATAAGCTTCATAAGTGCTACTGGGGATACCTCGGATATTACTGTCAAAGGCTTTTTCAAAATGTTTGCCTGTGAAAAAAAAAAAAATTAATTACTACTAGCTGCGGTTTTACTCTGCTCCAGTGGGTCGGAGCAATTCCTTTCAGTAGTTTTGGCGTGAAAGAGTAACAAACATCTATCCATCCATCCATACAAAATCCATACTTACAAACTTTCGCGTTTACAATATTAGTAGTATGGTACGGAAATCTTAGTGCGCTTGTCCGACTTGCACTTGGCCGGTTTTTTAACTACATTATTTGTTTACAAAAATGCAGAATTGTGTCATGCAAGATTATACAAACCAGAGCTCCACGTTATTCTTATAACATTGGGGTACTGTGAAAAATCAATAGCAGCAATTTTAGCCACACTAATGCACGAAAATCCGGCTTCATGCATTGTTCGACAGCGCTCTTACTTTATATTTGGTCTGAGCTTGGCAGTACAGTGTTATATAACTTTATATAATACTAGTTTCCCACTCGCGGTTTCACCCGCGTATCCCCCGTTCCCATGGGATCTTCATAATCACATATAGCATATGTCATCCGGGGATAGTGTAGCTACCCAACAGTGAAAGAATTTTTCAAATCGGTCCTCGGAGATTGGCATAGATGATCATATGACAGTCAGGATCAATGTCTTAATGTACTTTCTGAGACATGGAGGGTCCCTCACCAACCAGACCCGGAAAAAATCTTAGAATTTACACGATTTCTTGCCCGGCGAGATCGAACCCAAGACCTCCGAAACTCAAAAAATAACGGGATCTTCATAATCACATATAGCATATGTCATCCGGGGATAGTGTAGTTACCCAACAGTGAAAGTATTTTTCAAATCGGTGTTGGGAGATTGGCATAGATGATCATATGACAGTCAGGATCAACGGGTTAAAGTACTTTCTGAGGTATGGAGAGTCCCTCACCAACCAGACCCGGAATGAAATCTGCGATTTACACGATTTCTTGTCCGGCGAGATCGAACCCAAGACCTCCGAAACTCAAAGATATTATATTAGTTTCGGAGCCTATTCAATACAAACAAACAATCAAATCTTTTTTTTTTACTTACGTAGGTAGCCATGAGGTTTTTGCTACGTCACCGGGCATAAAGGCGAGCAGAGCTCCAGCCTTAATAAATGGTTTAAAAACAACAAACTAAGCAACCTGCGCAAGCGGCCGCCCCCTGTGGGGCTAGGACCTCTGCTCAGGGCGGTAGCTGGCGATGAGATTGAGGGATTATGACTTTTAGTATTTTAGGGGAATATTGCAACTGTCGCTCTACTTAACAGTTCGCGGGCCTGTCGGATTCCGGGTCTACGAGGGCATTGAATGGTTCTTTGCAAACTAAGGGTCAGGAGGACGAGATCAAATCTTTCCTCTTTATAATATTAGTATAGGGTTATAGACAACTTACCCCAGAAGCAGCCCTGTAGATGGCTTCGCTCGCGTCACAGGGGAGAAACACAGAGTGCTTGCCGTCACCCAACTCTGATAGCTCTTTCTGCAAAAAAGACAAACTATATTATACAACGTATGGTTTCCTATTCTTTTGTTACGCATTCCCACCGCCGCTGCAGCGTATTCGCGCGCTGGCGGCGGCATATGTGGGACTCGCCCTCTCCATAGCGTGGTATGTAACTCATACCACGAGGAGAGGACCCTACACCACTACAACCCCCGGACACTCCTTCGATTCGCAGTTGACGGGGGCCGGGTACGCATAAGCAATCCGGCCCCAACATATGGTTTCCGACTAGGAATAGACCAACCTATATCTTAGGAATAATGACTAGATTTTTAGGGGAATTTTGTGCAATTGTCGCTCTACTTTACAGTTCGCGAGCCTCTCGGACGTCGGGTCTACGAGGGCATCGGAAGGTTATTTGGTAGAAGCATCAATCAGCTCAAGGTTACCTACCATCTTACTGCGATAATCAATCCGCCTGCCAAGCGCAGTGACTCAGGCTTCAGCTGTGTGAACACCTTGACCATTTAGAACATAGGAGAGAGTGACAGAGATAGCAATGATAGATCAAAGATAAAGATAGACAGACAGAGAGAGATAGACGTAGATATAATAAAAGACAGATGGAGATCGAGATACACAGCGAGAAAGCGGCGTAGACATAGAAAGAGACAGATAGAGTAAGATATATATAAGATGGTGAATTCTTCTTAAAGCACAACACAATGTGATTCATCTAAAACAGTGAATGTATTTATTAAATACAAATAAATTTTACATCAAATATAACAAAAAAGTAATGAAAAGGTTTCTAACCTAAAACAGTGAATCGACAATTAAATGTTCATGCCTTACTGTTCTTGTTACAAAACTTAAATAGTCTTTTGCACAATAAATCAAAGAAAATTCACAAACATAACTTGAACATTAATCAACCATTTTTATTCTTGACATTTCTATTCCGTCATGTTCCTTTTCTCTCGCTAGTGGCTCCCTCCTATGACTGTACTAATACATATTTAAATAAATGTCAATATCATTCTCAACGTCACAATGCTTACATCACCCCCCTTCGAAGTGCAATTTTTTTCACTCAAGTTGAATAAAATTTGGCTGCGAAATTTAATAATCAACAAGCACAGGAATGAGCTTTGTGACATGATATAATCCAAGAGATCTTGAACCACGACCAGTATTTATCTTAAAAACAGAATCTGATATTTTTTCTTCAATCACAAAGGGACCAATTCTAATTTCATCCATCTTTTTTTTGTTTAATTTGTTTCCATAGTCAACATATACCTTATCTCCTTTTTTAAAATCATGTTGTAATCTATTCTTAGCAAATAAAGTTTTATTATATTCATGCGATTTTATTGACCTTTGGAGTGCTATTTTCCTGTCTTCTTCCAAACTTTTTGTTAATAACTGTTTTCCTTTCAATTCATTTGGTAGTAAGTCTGTGGACTCACCAGATAGCAAGTATTTAGGAGAGAATCCTGTTACAGAATGGTTTGTTTCATTGTATCTATTTTTACATTCTTCTGCTAATTTTGACCAATTTGCTTTTCCTCTTGATTCATTCATTTTGCATCTTATTTTGTTCACAATCGTCTGATTTAACCTTTCGTTTAAACCATTCGAGAATGGTGCATCAACTGCTGTAAGTATTAATTGAATATTTCGGTTTTTTAGGTAATTCTTGAATTCAATCGAATTAAAAGCTGGATATTGATCAGAGAGTAAAATGTCTATTGTTTCTTCTTGAGGAATCTTTCCTATAAGTTTGATAAAGTCTCGAGCATGTTGATTCTTAGAACATAGGATATATGCGTACCTCGTGAAGTGGTCTACTAGTAGATGTAAATATCTTTTTGTTGATCTTTGACCCCCAAATCCTCCTATTGTATCCAGTGACATTATTTGAAAGGGTTTAGTCGCTGGACCTAATTGCGACATAAAGCCGTATTTTCTATTTAACCTTGTTTTATTTTTTATGCATATTTCGCAGTTTTTGCATATATATTTAATATTTTCTGATAGATTTGGTGCAGTATAAAATGGTTTTATTTTAGATTCTATTTGATTTATTCCAGTATGACAATATCTTTCATGGGTCTTTTTTATTATAGCTTTGCTGTAATCTTCACTTAGTACTATTTTTTTCCCACATTTTTTATAGTAAATGTCATCATCTAAAATAATATTTTTTTCAAATTCTTTTATTTGCAAATTATGTGCTTGATCATATTTTATGTCGTTAATATCAATAATATTTACTGTTCTTAAGTTATCTTCATTATTTGCATCAATATCCAATACTGGGTTTCTGCTAAGACAATCTGCTTCTGTATTATTTTTTCCTGGAAAATATTTTATTTCGCAATTATATTGTGACAGGTAGAGTGACATATCGATTAATTCATCGTCAGGTCTGTTTTTTATGTTTAACTTCTCTAGAGGCTTGTGATCTGTGTAGACAGTAAAATGATTTCCAATTAACCAATGTTGCCAAAATTTAATGCTCTCTTTTATGGCTAAACATTCCAAAAATATAGCTTTTTTATTTTTTTGTGATACATTTAATTTTTTTGAAAAATATGCTACTGGCTTTTCTTCACCATTATGCTGAATTTGTTTCAAAACTGCTCCTATTCCTATGGCACTGGCATCTGTATAAATTAATATTGGTGCTTGTGGATCATAAATGGCTAGTATTGGTTTAGAACATAAAAATTCTTTAATTTTTTGGAATGCATCCTCACACTGTTCTGTCCAAGTGAATCTTTGATCTTTTCTGAGCAATTTATGTAAAGGATCAAGAACTATTGAGACATTTGGAATGTACTTTCCATAAAAATTAATTTTTCCTAAAAATTGGCGTATTTGTTTTCTATTTTGTGGAGCAGGAAAATCTTTAATTGATTTCAAATTGTCTTTTAGAGGTGTAATCGTATTCTTCTGTAATATGTGGCCTAAGTACTTAACAGAATCACTTGCAAACTTACATTTTGTCAATTTTAGCCTAAAACCTTCTTCTTGAATAGCCTCCAGCAATTTTTTTAAGTGTGTTATATGTTCATCAAATGTCTTAGAGAAAATCAATATATCATCAATAAAATTCACTGCAAATCCTGTCAGACCATTTCTTCTTATAATATTTCCCAAAATCCTCTGAAATATGGCTGGTGCTGTCTTAAGACCGAATGGTAAACAGGTCCATTGGTAATGACCTTCTTGAGTTACAAAACCAGTTTTATGTCGGTCTGTAATTTTTAAAGGGATGGACCAAAAAGCTGAATTTATATCCAGAGTTGTAAAATAATTACAATTTATTGTTCTCGTTATTAAATCCTCTATTAAAGGAAATGGTTGTGATTGAGGTATTATTATTTTATTTAGATCTCTGAAGTCTATGCATAGTCTGCTTTTTTTTCCTTCATCCCTTTTAAACGCTAAAGTAACAGGTGCCGCAAACGGACTGTAAGATTCCTCAATCAACTCATGTTTTAATAGTTGTGAGATTTGATTTTCTATTTCTATCTTGTCTTGGACTGAACATCTATATGGTCTTTTATAGCAATATTTTTCAACTTGTAAATCTATACAGGCTTCATACTTCTTCACTTTTCCAGTGTCATATTTATTTTTCGCAAAAATTTCTGTGTAACTATTCAATAGTACGTTTATCTGTTTTCTTTGGTCAGTATTTAAGTATTCTGTATCTATACTAAATTTGTTTGTATCTATCCCTTCATTAAAGTTTACTTCATATTCTTTATCTTCTATATTCATTTCCATATTTTTAATCTCTTTATCTTCATTTTTACTATTTGTTTTGAAATTGTGTATTTGGATATTTAAGTTCTCATCATGAGTCAATCCAAATTTATCTATTGAATCTAATCCTAGTATTAGATCATATTCAAAATTTTCATTTTCAAATATAAATGCATTTATTTTATTCTTCTTATGTAATAATTCTGCATCCAGTGTAATGAAACCTTTAGTTTTTCCCCCTCCACTTATTGTTTTTATTTTGTTACAACAATAATTTGTCTTCATATCCGTTACCTGAACTAATTTTGAATTTATTAATGTTATGCGTGAACCGGGGTCATACAGCCCCTTAGCTTCTAATGTATTATTTAACATCACCTTAATCTCAATTAGTGGAGGGAATTTTAGTTTTTTGGATCCTCATCACTTAGTTCAACTTGTAATATTGAATTAGAATTAAGGTTTTTGTCAGTGGTTGTTTTTCTTTCATAGTTATACCAGCAAACATTATCTGGATGAAATCTATTAAATTTTCCTTTGTCCTCACAAATCCTGCATGGTGTTTTGTCAGTTCGTTTAATCTCTTGTTTATAGTATTTTTTATCCGTGCTTAGGTTTTTCTTTGTCTCAATTTTCCTTGCCAAACTTTCTAGTCCTCTTATGCAGTTAAATAAGTCATTTACTTCTTTAAGACTTTCTCTGTCTATTCTATCCATAATAAAGTTCGGTAAACCGGTGGCAATCAAATAAATCAGGGTTTGCGTATCTATTAATTTGTTTATTTCTAATAACAGTCTCTCTTTTTTTAGAGCATATTCTAACATTGATCCTTGTATATACTTAAAATTCATAGCGTACCTTATTGGTGACCAGCCTTTATCAGCGAATGTTTCAATTAAACTTTTCTTCCATATAGACCAATCTGAATCTATAGTATGTTTGATAATCATTGAGGTGTACCAATCGGTGCAAGTATTTTCCAGAAGTAATCTTAAAATTTCTACTTTTTGTAAATCTGTATCTATTTGTAAACGTGCACATTCACTTTCAAAAGTATCTAACCATTGATTAACATTTGTTGTATTTCTTGAAAATTTCTCTATTGCAAATTCTGCTACCAATCTTGTCTTATTTTCTGTTTTTCTTAACAATGTTGGTTCCGTTGATGACAACTCATGACCTTGTTCTAATTCTTCAAGTAAAAACCCATCAAATTGTAAGTTGTCATTATCTAAATATGTTAATTTCATTTCCTTGGTTAATGTTATCCACACCTGTCTCTTGTCATGCCTTTTCTGGAGAGATTTTTTTATTTTGTCAAATATTTCATGCTTTAATATTTCTTTGTGTAAATGCACTGATTGATACTCTCTAGGCACCGCAAAGGTTTGGTTTTGAGTATTCGTAATAGAGGTTATAGCATAAATATTTGTCTTATTATCATCCGGTTTGCTTTTTATAATAAACTCAAATCTTAATTTCTCCATTGTATAGGTTTTTCTTTCTGCACATGTATATGAATTGTCGATTTATAAGATGGTGAATTCTTCTTAAAGCACAACACAATGTGATTCATCTAAAACAGTGAATGTATTTATTAAATACAAATAAATTTTACATCAAATATAACAAAAAAGTAATGAAAAGGTTTCTAACCTAAAACAGTGAATCGACAATTAAATGTTCATGCCTTACTGTTCTTGTTACAAAACTTAAATAGTCTTTTGCACAATAAATCAAAGAAAATTCACAAACATAACTTGAACATTAATCAACCATTTTTATTCTTGACATTTCTATTCCGTCATGTTCCTTTTCTCTCGCTAGTGGCTCCCTCCTATGACTGTACTAATACATATTTAAATAAATGTCAATATCATTCTCAACGTCACAATGCTTACATATATATAAAGAGAGAAAGATAGACATAAAAAGAGACAGGTAGAGAGATAGAGATACGAACAGAGAGAGACATAGATATAGTAAGAGACAGGTATAGACAGAGATACAAATAGATTAAGAAAGAGAAAAACATTAAGATATATGTAGAAATGGTGATAGACACGTAATAGACTTACCCTGCGCTTTTAGTAAGAAATAACTAGATAGGGATAGACACCAAAAGAGATAAAGATATACAAGAAAGGGAAAAAGAAGTAAGAAGTCAATAATATATATAGTAAAACTAGATAAGCTACGTGGTCGTAGGAAGAGAGAAAAATATGTTTTCAATGCAAAGAAAAGAGATAAAAGCCACTCACCGCCAATGCCTCCAAGCACTGCTCCACCGCTCCGTAGTCGTACATCTCGAGCTGCGTGCCCTCAGACTGCAGCTGTGTGAGCGCCTCGCGCGACAGTTGACTGGAGTGGTACAGACGGACAGACTGCGCGGTTATCACTAGATACGCGAAGAAAACCGGGTTGTATTCGATGTCGGAGCCACGGAGGTTAAGGATGTCTGAGAAAAGAAAATAATGGTTTTTAAATAAATCACTTACTTTGACATTAGGTTGGATCTAAAAGAGTCGGACAGTTGACTCTTTTAGATCCAACCTAATGTCAAAGTTTTTGGAATAACTCTTGACTCCAAATTGCAATGGGGTCCACACATTGAGAAACTATCGGGAAAGCTTGGCTCTGCGGCTCATGCTGTTAAAACTATGACACGACTCTCGGATGTAGCTACTGCTAAAATGGTTTCTTGAGGCTACGGGAACTACGCGGAACCACGCGAGGCATCTTGTTATAAATATAAGCCGCTGAGTGTACAACAAACAAATCTCACCTACATTTTCAATCAACTTGTTATGTTTCGCAACGACATTCTTACTTAAACATACCGATTGTAACGTTTTTACAAATACATACATACATTCACGATTATTTCCCATAAGGGTAGGCAGATACCACTTCTTTCCAGTCATTCTTTCGACCCTTAGTTCGCAAATAACCTTCCGATGCCCTCGTAGACTCTACCCGAATCCGAAAGGCCCGCGAACTGTAAAGCAGAGCATCATCATCAACAGCCCGTTTACGGCCTCCTCTTAACAGACCTTGGCAAGCCAGGATCGTAGAGGGATATTGCCATAATCACCACGCTTGGCAGACGGATTGGTGATCGCAGTAAGATGTAAACCTTGAGCTAATAGATGCTGCTGCCCATCCATCAGCCATATGTCCCTTAGTCGCCTTTTACGACACCCATGGGAAGACGTGGGGTGGTCTATTCTAAGCCGGAAACCACACGGCGTAAAGCAGGGCAGTTGCACTAAACTCCTCTAAAAAACTAAACGTCATAATCCCTCAATCGCTCGTCTTTATGTCCGGTGAAGTTGTGAAAGCCTTCTGACTAACTTCACAATGTCCGTCCGTAAAGAAACTTCCACTTGGTAGGATCTAGACATGCCACTGTCGTCTCTTCTACATTCATTAATCTCCTCATGCATTCTCGGGTTTAGGGAATTTTTAACCTGGCTTTACTTAAGAACGTCATCGATTCGATCCCTTCCAACACTTCCGTTCACATTTGCCCTATAAATTCTACTTGTTAATCTCCATTCATTCATTCTCTCTATATGTCCGAACCAATAATAGCATACAATAATGCTCTAAACTGAAGGGTTTTTAAACTATGAAGATTAAGCAGGAAGGCGTCCCCTGTGAGACTTGGACCTCGGCTCAGGGCGGTCGATGACGAAGGGGTTGAGGAATTACGACTTTTGGTTGTTGTCGGGGAGTTTTGTGCAACTGTCGCTCCACGTTACAGTACGCGGGCCTCTCGGACTTCGGGTCTACGAGGGCATAGGGACGTTCTTTGCAAACTATGACTTGGAAGCGCAAGGGGGGATGCACTCATCTCCGGGGTCGGATAGAGTGAACAGTGTGTAGAATGGTTCAGTGGTGACAGAAGTTGTTCTTAAGGTGGTGTTGTGGATTTGATTTTCTGGACAACCATCTGTGAGTGCTACAGCCCTGCTCACCTTTATGCCCGGTGAAGTAGCAAAAGCCTCGTGGCTAACTACACAAGTCCGTCCGGAAAAAAGACGTCCTGCGAAGACGGCAAATCTACCAAGAGATTGGCCACCGTGGCTGCTTGGAGACCCCTGCTCCAAACTTTGACGCCTTAGGGCCATAACGATTTTTTCCAAAACAATTTTAATTTTTCTATCCTTAACTATACTCTTATTTCTAGACTAGTCACAAAGTGTGCGACCGAGTAGTTTTTTTTTTTTTCAACTTATCTCCGCAATAGTAACAACAATAAGACATTGGGTGTCGCGGGCCAGGTCGATGACACTAGTCTTAAGCTGTCGCGGGCCGGTCGGATTTTTAGTCGGATTTTTAGCACTTGCGGGCCGGACTTGGCCCGCGGGCCGTAGTTTGGAGACCTCTGGTCTAGAGGATTTTAGTAAAATGATTAGAGGGTATACTCACAAGCAACTTCATCCAGCGCAGTTATAACAAACACAGATGCATTTCTCTCCGCCATTTTCTGACGAAGCTCCGCAATCTTCTCTCCCGAGGGCTTTCCTGTTGATATTAACTTAAATATAATAAATAAATAATATACAGGGTTATTTTTAAAACACCAACAACCTTTTGGGGAATAGAAGTACTCATGATTATGAACAACTTTTACTATGGGACCAAACCTGAAATCGCGGGAAAAAATCAGCTGTTCCATACATTTATGTTTACTTACCTCGACAAAATGTATGGAACAGCTGATTTTATTTTCGCGATTTCAGGGTTGGTCCCATAGTAAAAGTTGTTTACAATCATCAGTACTTTCACCCTCTAAAAGGTTATTGGTGTTTTAAAAATAACCCTGTATACCTATAAGAAAACCTCCATAGCGCTCGCGTTAATTCTCAGAGGTCGTGAGTTCGATCCCCACGCCGGACAGGAAATCTTTTTGAACATTCTAAGATTTCTTTCCGGGTCTGGTTGGTTGAGGGACTACCCTCCGTGCCTCGGAAAGCACGTTAAGCCGTTGGTCCCGATTGTTATAACACCATCTATATCAATCGTATACCAGGGAACGGGCATCAGCGTTTCCTTGTGTGGTACAACATAATACTGTGGTCACCAAGCCGCCTACCAAGCGTGGTTACTGCCAAGAGGTTACTCCTTCTAACAACCAGACCCGGAAAGAAATCTTAGAATTTACACAATGATTTCCTGTCCGGTGTGGGGATCGAGCCCACCACCTCCGAGTTTTAAAGCGAGCCAAATACCGCTACGCTTCGGAGGTTGGCTATACATGTGGTGGTCTATTCTAAGCTGGATACCACACGGCATACTACCGGCCGTAGCTCAACGGCTATCAGACTTGCGATCATCGGCGGTTCGATCTCCCATTGCACTACCGTCGTGAACCCACTCGTAACACAAGCATTTTAGCTTAGCACGAGGGATTAACAAGAATACTAGAAGTGTGTTTCTCATCGCAAGCTACCGCCCTGAGCCGAGGTCCAAGCCCCACAGGGAGCACTCTCTCGCGCAGGGTGCTTAGTTTGTAGTTCTTAAACCATTTATTGAGGCTGGGGCTCTGCTCGCCTTTATGCCCGGCGAAGTAGCAAAACCCTCGTGGCTAACAAAGTAAGTTATTCCAAAAAAAAAAAACTTAGTGTGCAAAAGTTCTGCTATAAAGACTTACCTGTATATTTAACAGGTAATGGGATGACAGGGTTGTTGGGTCTCTTCGGGGGTGGATCCCCAAGTTGGGTCCTCGTTTCATCCACCAAGTTCTTCGTTACTGGCACTAACTTCATACTGGCCTTGCTCAAAGCCATCTGTATACAAAATAAAAACAACTATATTCCCGCGGTTACACCTACATCTGACGGTTTCATAAATAAGCTCACGCCTGTGTACCAGCGGGGTATGCAGAGACGATGGACCTCCACTTGCTACGTTCCCTACACACATCTTTCGCTTCATTCACTCTCATAAAATTCTTCATACAAGCACGTCGGTTTAGGGTGGATCTTATTTGGCCTTATCTGACGGTTTCAGGGGGGAACTTTATCAATATCTATACTAATATTATAAAGAGAAAGGTTTGTTTGTATAGAACAGGCTTCGAAACTACTTGACCGATTTGAAAAATTCTTTCACCGTTGGAAAGCTACTCTATCCCCGGATGACATGGGCTATATTTAATTATAAAGTTCCCACGAGAACGGGAGTTACGCAGGCTGAAACCGCGAGCAGGAAGCTAGTCTATACTAAAGAGGCGATGACCCAATGGCTAGGGCGTAGAAATTGTGATCATGTGGCCGCCGGTTCGAACCCCACCCATTGCACTACCGACACGAACCCACTCGTAACACAAGCATTTTAGCTTAGCACGAGGGGGTTAACAAGAACCCCCCGTATACTAGTTAGAATACTAGTAGACTGCAAAAAACTCTGCTTTTTTTATAACACGTACGTATTATAAAAAAACAAGCAGGAGAAGCAGGGAAGCAGGTACATGATAAGCTTCCCGCCACCTACCGCCCTAGGCTCGGCCTCGGGCTGTGGGGCAAGTGGGGCCCCGCTCCCTTTGAGGCTGACCCATGAGGAGTAGGGACGCCTCTACACTCCAGGCGTCCCTATAATTGAGCAATTGGGGCCACTGTAAGTGTGGCCCAGGAGATCCCGCGGTGCCATACTGGTCGCGGTTGCCGTCGGGGGGCCGGATTGCTTATGTAATATAATAACCTATTTTCTTTTCTTTTTCGGAAAAAACTATATATTTAGCCACAATGCTTTAACCGTCAGGTTTAAATTACCTGTAATGGGGTCCATTCCTCTCTTGTATACGTGTGAGGGTCGACGCCCACCACATCGCCTTCCGACAAGTTCTTGACAAGCCACTTCTCAATAGTTGGTGTGTCGGGGAGTGCTATAATATAAAGAAAAAAAACTGGTCAAGTGAGAGTCGGACTCGCGCACGAAGGGTTCTGTACCATTTTCAATCATCAGCTCGTATAACCGCCTCCTCCCGAGGGAGGGTATTTGCCAAAGTCACCACGCTTGGCAGGTGGATCGGTGACCGCAATATTATGTTGTAACACACAAGGACACGCTGCTGCTCGTTCCTTGATAAACGATTATTTTAACGGCTTAACGTGCTGTCCGAAGCACGGAGAGTAGTCCCTCAAACAACCAGACCCGGAATGAAATCTTAGAATTCACACAAAGATTTCATGTCCGGCGTGGGGAACGGACCCACGGCCTCCGAGATTTAAAGCGAGCCAAATACCGCTACGCTACGGAGGTTGACATATTTCATAATGATAAATGATGAATTGTCACTCACATTGCTTCATTAACTTCCACAGCGACAGATCAAGTTCTTGCTCGCATTGAGTGTAATACCGTCCATCGGTCCACACGAGGGCCTGAGACGGGGTCACCACCGCCGTTCCCGCTGACCCCGTGAACCCGGAGAGCCAGGCACGACGGGCGTCAACTGGAGCTATGTATTCCGACTGCGAGAGATAATTAAGAGAGAAAATGATTAATCAAAGACTTTCGAGGCTCGCGACGCGTTCTATGTGTCACAACGTAGGTAGATAGAGAAAGACTCGTAGGAAGCTAGGATAGGCTCCGGTCGTACTCGCAAGGCGAGGTGAGCGACGCGTTCTATGTGTCACAACGTAGGTAGATAGAGAAAGACTCGTAGGAAGCTAGGATAGGGTCCGGTCGTACTCGCAAGGCGAGGTGAGCGACGCGTTCTATGTGTCACAACGTAGGTAGATAGAGAAAGACTCGTAGGAAGCTAGGATAGGGTCCGGTCGTACTCGCAAGGCGAGGTGAGCGACGCGTTCTATGTGTCACAACGTAGGTAGATAGAGAAAGACTCGTAGGAAGTTAGGATAGGCTCCGGTCGTACTCGCAAGGCGAGGTGAGCGACGCGTTCTATGTGTCACAACGTAGGTAGATAGAGAAAGACTCGTAGGAAGCTAGGATAGGCTCCGGTCGTACTCGCAAGGCGAGGTGAGCGACGCGTTCTATGTGTCACAACGTAGGTAGATAGAGAAAGACTCGTAGGAAGCTAGGATAGGCTCCGGTCGTACTCGCAAGGCGAGGCTCGCGACGCGTTCTATGTGTCACAACGTAGGTTGATAGAGAAAGACTCGTAGGAAGCTAGGATAGGGTCCGGTCGTCCTCGCAAGGCGAGGCTCGCGACGCGTTCTATGTGTCACAACGTAGGTTGATAGAGAAAGACTCGTAGGAAGCTAGGATAGGGTCCGGTCGTCCTTGCAAGGCGAGGCTCGCGACGCGTTCTATGTGTCACAACGTAGGTAGATAGAGAAAGACTCGTAGGAAGCTAGGATAGGGTCCGGTCGTCCTTGCAAGGCGAGGCTCGCGACGCGTTCTATGTGTCACAACGTAGGTAGATAGAGAAAGACTCGTAGGAAGCTAGGATAGGGTCCGGTCGTCCTCGCAAAGCGAGGCTCGCGACGCATTCTATGTGTCACAACGTAGGTAGATAGAGAAAGACTCGTAGGAAGCTAGGATAGGGTCCGGTCGTCCTTGCAAGGCGAGGCTTGCGACGCGTTCTATGTGTCACAACGTAGGTAGATAGAGAAAGACTCGTAGGAAGCTAGGATAGGGTCCGGTCGTCCTTGCAAGGCGAGGCTCGCGACGCGTTCTATGTGTCACAACGTAGGTAGATAGAGAAAGACTCGTAGGAAGCTAGGATAGGGTCCGGTCGTCCTCGCAAGGCGAGGCTCGCGACGCGTTCTATGTGTCACAACGTAGGTAGATAGAGAAAGACTCGTAGGAAGCTAGGATAGGGTCCGGTCGTCCTTGCAAGGCGAGGCTCGCGACGCGTTCTATGTGTCACAACGTAGGTAGATAGAGAAAGACTCGTAGGAAGCTAGAATAGGGTCCGGTCGTACTCGCAAGGCGAGGTGAGCGACGCGTTCTATGTGTCACAACGTAGGTAGATAGAGAAAGACTCGTAGGAAGCTAGGATAGGGTCCGGTCGTACTCGCAAGGCGAGGTGAGCGACGCGTTCTATGTGTCACAACGTAGGTAGATAGAGAAAGACTCGTAGGAAGCTAGGATAGGGTCCGGTCGTCCTTGCAAGGCGAGGCTCGCGACGCGTTCTATGTGTCACAACGTAGGTAGATAGAGAAAGACTCGTAGGAAGCTAGGATAGGGTCCGGTCGTCCTTGCAAGGCGAGGCTCGCGACGCGTTCTATGTGTCACAACGTAGGTAGATAGAGAAAGACTCGTAGGAAGCTAGGATAGGGTCCGGTCGTCCTTGCAAGGCGAGGCTCGCGACGCGTTCTATGTGTCACAACGTAGGTAGATAGAGAAAGACTCGTAGGAAGCTAGGATAGGGTCCGGTCGTCCTTGCAAGGCGAGGCTCGCGACGCGTTCTATGTGTCACAACGTATGTTGGGGTTGGCCGGGGTACGTTCAGTACCTTACGGTCAGCCTGGGACAGTCTCCCACGTTGTTGACGTATGTTCCTTCCGAGTCGAGTGACTCCGCTGGTTACATACGTCACCACGCACCCCTGAATGCGTAGGTACCTAGGATGGTTACGACCCCAGAGGACAGGTAGCGAGGAGGCGAAATGATACTGCAGAATTTTTCCTTTATTATTTGGGCTTGCAGATTTCGGCTTCTTATTTCTTGTTGTTGCCTCTTCGACGGCTAAGCTGCGACTGACTGTGCCGAGAAAATGTCGCTCAATTTATACCCGGCTGTATTACCGCGAAGACAACCACGCATTTTGAGCCCTTTTGTTTGATATTTTTTACTAAGCCGAAACCTGTTTTGCCCCCATTTATTTACTTTTTCTTGACACAATATGTACAATTTTGGTGTTGTAATAATCCTTACATAATTATTGTTCAATATAAACATTCACTTAATCCTAATTATGTACAAATAAAATGTATTACAACAATAAAGGTCAAAAATTACGAAGTTACATATTTTCATTATAAAAAATCCTTAATAAATCCTAAACTACTTGACCGATTTTAATAATTCAAACGGATTTCTTCGTTTTATGATTAGACCTTTCATTTAAAACCAAAATTATCAAAATCTATCCACAAACAAAAAAGTCGATTTTCAAGTTACGTAATTATACTGAATCGAAACTTATACTAACAAAAAATTATCTTTAAACTGTCTAATTACTTATAACATGAAAACTTATGCTAAACCTTACTAAAATAAACTATTTTAAAACAAGAAAAACATCAAATAAATCATTTAAATACCTAACAAATGATTAAAATAGTTTCTATAATTACATTGCTACTACTTGCGCCCTGGTGTCTCGATGCCGACACTACTACTTGCGCCCTTGTGTCTCGATATGGTCTCGTCGCCGACATTCTCCCCCTCGTGCGCAGCACCGTCCTCCAGACACGGCGACACTCCCGGCACCAACAACACCACTCTCGAACTTGGTCTTCGCAGCACTCCTCCTCGAGTCTCGACGTCAACGATTCTGGTTCGGCCGTCTGGCCCCGGATACGCCCGCTGAATTCTGCCGCGTGGCCAGGTGCATCGTGGTAGGCTGTGGTCGACGATCAGGACGATGTCCCCGACGCGCAGGTCTGTAGCATCGCTCCTTCCCGTAGTTTTTCTTGGTAGCAGAGTGGGCAGGTATTCTCGCAGCCAGCGTTGCCAAAAGTGGTCGGCAAGGCGCTGCGCAGTCTTCCAGGTGTGTCTGCCTACGAGCTCGTCATCTTTGAAGCTGCCAATTCCCGTTGCGCCGCAGGATCGCCCGAGGAGGAAGTGGTTAGGGGTAAGTGCTTCCTCTTCAGGGCTTTCGGAGATGTGGGTGAGAGGCCGAGAGTTGACTATGTGCTCGGCCTCTAATAGGAGGGTATGAAGTACCTCCTCTCGTGGATGCCTTTCGTTGAGTGTGGCGCCTAGTGCGGTTTTGATTGATCGCACTAAACGCTCCCATGCGCCGCCCATGTTAGGTGCACCAGGAGGGATGAAGATCCACTGCACACCGATCTTCTCTGCTTCCGAGGTAAGGTCTTCTTTGTTCATGTCATCTAGCGCCTTTTTTAGTTCCTTGTTGGCGCCGACGAAGTTAGTCCCGTTGTCAGTGTAGATGGTCTTCGGCATTCCCCTTCTCGCGGCGAACCGTCGTAGCGCCATGATCATGCTGTCGGTGGAGAGGGACGGAGTGAGCTCAATATGCACAGCCCTTGTGGTTAAGCATGTGAATAGAGCCCCCCATCTCTTTTCCTGACGTCTTGCTACGGTGATCATCATTGGACCGAAGTAGTCTATTCCGGTGCACGTGAAGGGAGGGTTATGGTGCATCAGTCTTTCTTTAGGTAAGTTGCCTGTTGGTAACTCTTGCGGTTTTCCCTTTTTCACCTTGCACCACTGACATTGATGCTGAACTGCCTTGATCGCTGACCTCAGTCCCAATACCCAGAAGCGTTGCCTTACTTCGTTCATCACTGTTGAGTGGTTTCCATGGTTGAAGCGGCAATGGAATTCTTCTATGATGAGTCTTGTTATCTTCTCCTTGCTGTCGAGTATGATAGGGCGTTTATAGTCTCTGGTTACGCCTTGTATCGCGTCGATTCTTCCTTTCAAACGTAAGAGACCTTCTTCAAATACCACGTCGAGCTTCTTCAACTTGCTGCTGCTTTCTAGCTGCTTTCCTTTTTCTATACACTTGATGTCTTCTCTGAAGCTTCTCTCTTGACTTGCTTTCAGTAGTAGAGTTTCAGCTTGCTGCAGTAAGTCTGTGTTCAATGGTATGTAGTTCCTTTCTATCTTTTTTCTTGAAGACTGACGTTGCTTCTCTACTATCTTTGTTTTCTTTCCCTTCGTATTTTTCCAGGTTGGATCTTCCTTGCTGACGTTGACCTTTTCTCGTGTTCTGCAGAGTTGTATGAACTGTAGTACTCTGGCTGTGGCTCGCCAGAGTCTCTTCCATGATGAAAACCTCTCAGGATCAGGTGATGGATAAGCGATGATGGTTGTCGCTGTGACGTTTGTTGTCTTCTCTTCACCGGTGGGTTCCTTCTTAAACGTTCTTGCTTCAGGCCAGTGACTTTCTTCTTGTCTTAGGAATTCTGGGCCAGTGTACCATCGGTGATTGCAATTGAAGTTCTCCGGTACGTCACGCGTTGAGTCGTCTGCAGGATTTTGTGCTGTAGGCACCCATCTCCAATCTTGAGGTTTGGTGAGATCTTCTATTTCGGCCAAGCGATGAGCTACGAAAGTTTTGAAGGTTCTCGGGTCCGTCTTGATCCAGGAAAGAACGATGCTGGAATCTGTCCAGAACGTTTTCTTTGTAATCTTCAGATCCATTTCTTCCTCTACTGAATGGGCTAGTCTGCTTCCAAGGAGGGCCGCCTGTAGTTCTAGTCTCGGGATTGATACTGGCTTCAATGGGGTGACTCGTACTTTTGCTGCCACCAAACTGACGTGGTATGTTCCGTTAGTATCTTCCGTTCTCCAGTAGACTGTAGCTGCATACGCCATTTCGCTCGCGTCTGTGAAGGTGTGCAGCTCCCCCTCGGTGCTATGTGGCGCCAGACATCTTGGTATCTGAAGGTCTTGTAGAAGCTTCATCTTCTCTAGATATGTTTTCCATGCTTCATATTCCTTTTCTTCTATTTCTTCATCCCATCCGACGCCACTCCGCCATATGTTCTGGAGCAGCTTCTTGCCTTGGATGAGGATTGGTGATGCTAGTCCCAGTGGATCGAAGGTCGACATGACGGCGCTGGTGACTTCTCTCTTCGTAGGCACCTTGAAACCCTTGGCTATTTCTTCTGGAGTGTTTCGGAGGTTTGCCCTGAAGCCTATTGAGTCCCTTTCTGTGAACCAACGTAGTCCTAATGTCTTTTCTTCTTTCTCTCCGAGATCCACTTCTGTCTTTTTGATTGTGTCAGTCTTCACGTTCTGTAGCAGTTCAGGTTGATTTGATGCCCATCCCCTGAGTTCGAAGCCAGCCTTCTTGTGTATGAAGTCCACCTGGGCTGTTATTCTTCTGAAGTCCTCTTCTGAATGGAAGCTGTGCAAGTAGTCATCCATATAGTGGTTCAGTTCGATCGCTCTTGTAGCCTCTGGATATTGTTTCTTGTAGTCCGCTGCGTTTCGGTTCTTCACGTAGATGGCTGTGCTTGGAGATGACGACGCACCGAAGATAACCGACGTCATCCTGTACTTCTTTGGCGACACGTCACGATGATCTCCACGCCACAGGAACCTTAAGCTGTCTCTATCTTCTGGTCTGATACGAACTTTTAGAAACATTTCCTTAATGTCGGCCGCTACCGCTAAAGGTCCTTGTCGAAATCTCAGTAGTACACCGAAGAGAGATTGCAGTAGATCTGGTCCAGGTAGCAGAGCGTCGTTGAGGCTTCTTCCTTTTGACTTGGCTGCAGCGTCGAAGACGATCCTTATCTTCTTCTTCAATGGATGAATCACGGAGAAATGAGGAAGGTACCATGTTTTCTTGGGGTCTTCTTGTTCATCAGATGCTTCTTCTGCATATTTGTTGTCGATTAGATGCTGGATCTGCTTGCCGTATTCCGCCTTCAAATGAGGATCCTTGTCGATCTTCTTTTCAATGTTGATCAATCGGTTCTTGGCAGACGTGTAGCTTTCTGGCATCTGTTCTTCTTCATTTTTCCATAGAAGTCCAGCTTCGAATCGACCATCTTCCAGTCTTCTGCAGGTCTTCTCTAGGATGGTGAGTGCTCTTCCTTCTGAATCTGTAGTGGGTCTTCTTGGTTGCACCCCGAGTGCTTCGATCGCGAAGTGATCCTTGATGGTTTGATGCATCTCTTCTTCTGGTGTGATGACATGTAGACACGTGTTCAGGAAGTGTACTGGCTTCGCACTTCCGATGTCTGACCCGTGAAGCACCCATCCAAGTCCTGTTCTTGAAGCAACTGGTTCCCCTGGTTTCCCTCTCCTTACTTCTTGAGTCACAATCAGTTCCCAATTGTCTTGACCGATGAGCAATTGTGGTGACTCCCCTTTGTAATATAGAGAGTCGGCGATCTTCTTCAAGTGTTGATACTCTTGAATCTTCTTCTTGTCAAGGAACTGTGGTGCAAGCTTCAGCTCGTTGATGGTGCGGACCCTCTTCAGTGTCTTCTTCTGGCTCTGATGAACTCCTTTCACCGTAAGGTCCAGCATCTGAGAATCTCTTTTTCTTATCAGCTTGCCTCCAACTGTTTCTATGACTAGCTCTTCTTTATTTCCTTGAGCGCCGACTTCTTGTGCCACCTTCTCATCCAGAAGTGACACGGTTGACCCTTCATCCATAAGGGCTAATATCTTCTTTGATCCTTTTGACCCGAAGACTTCTACTGGAACTATCTTCAGGTATGCTCTTGCATTGTTGACTGCGTTCACCGACGCTTTGACACTTGCCGTTTCTTGTGGTGCCTCCCTTTTGTTGTCCTCTGGGGTCCTTTCTTCTGATTCTACGTGCAGCAGATGATGATGCCACCTCTTGCATTCTTTGCATGGTGGTTTCCTGCAGCTCTCCTTTCTGTGCTTTCCTTGAAGACATTTGAAGCAGACGCGACTCTTCTTGACTGTTGCCCACCGATCTTGCACTGACGCCTTCTGGAACTTCTGACACTCGACGAGAGAATGTTCACCCTCACATATAGGGCAGGTCTTCTCTTGTTGTCGTGGATCCCTTTCTTTGAAGTTCTTTTCCTTTGTTGAATGTGTCGCTTGTCGGTTGTTCTTCTTGAACCCGCTCTTCTCTTCTGAAGTCGCGAAGGCTCCACATTTGTCTGCTTCTGTGTTCAGGAACCTGGATACTAGCGTTAGGTTGGAGAACTCGCCTTCTTCTGATGCTGCAGTGAAGTCGTACCATCGGAACTTGAGCACCGTCGGCATCTTCTCTGTGATTTGTTTCACTATCTCTGGTGAATGCAGGTACTGTGGTTTCTTCAGTCCTTTTATTGCTGCTACGCTGTTGCTGATCTGGCTTGCGAAGACGCAGATGTCTCTTGGATTTTCTGAAATCTTCGGTAAAGCTTTGATTTTGTCCAATTCTGCTACTACCAGCGTATCAGGCCTTCCATATCTTCTTCTGAGGGCTTGCATAACTTCTGATGGAGAGGCTTCGGAGTACAGCAGGCTCTTGATAGCTTCTCTTGCATTGCCCTTCAGAGCTCTTCTCAATCGCGCCATATTCTGGACTTCGTTGAACATTGGTGCTGTATCTTCATAGACAACCTTGAAGGCCAACCACTCGCTGCTGTTGCCGTCGAAGTAGGGTAGCTCGTGGATGTAGCTGGGCTGTGCTGCTGATCCTCCTTTTGTAGAAAAGGCTTCTTTTAATGCAGTCGCCAACGCTTGAATTTCAATCGTAGCTCCTTTCGTTGAAGAGTTCTCTTCAGGCTTCATCTTCTGTGGCTCTTCTGAGGTATGCTGACCTCGCTGCTCTGGTTGTTTCTTGTTGTCTATTTTCAATACTGATGACTCGATCCAGTTCTGCACCTGTGCTGTTCTATCTTCCAGGTCTTCATCCACGGAGTCCTCATCTTCACATTGTGTCATCTCCAGTCTGATGCGGGCTAGCTTCGCCGCAGCCTGTGCTTGCTTTAGTTCCAGGCGTGCTAATTCTTCTCTGGCTTCCAGCTCGCGTCTTCTGGCTGAGGAGCTCGTGGTCTTCATGGACCCGGCACGACGACTGACCCCCTTCGGCTTCAGGGTTGCGGCTGAACCGCCAATACCCTCTTCCGGGACATCTTCTGGGATCTTCTTTGTCGTCTTCTTCTGTGCGGCATCTTCTCTATGTTCATCCTTCTTAGATGTCGCTGTGGTTACAGTCTTAGCCGTGGTCTCCGTTGCCGTGGTCCCACCCGTAGTCGTTGTTCCTGAAGAAGTGTTCGTGCCCGATGAATTCGTGGTTCCTGATGATGCTGATGCCGACGCAGACGTGACCCCTTCTGATCTTGACGCTTCTTCTGTCGCGTCCACATTGATAACCCTTGACGAGGGACGTAAGGGGGCATCCTTCTGCGACCTCGTTATTGGCATCTTGCAATCTTCTTAATCTTCTGGCTCTTCCGACTTCTTCTGGCAGGGATCCGGCTCTCGAAGGACCAATTGTTGGGGTTGGCCGGGGTACGTTCAGTACCTTACGGTCAGCCTGGGACAGTCTCCCACGTTGTTGACGTATGTTCCTTCCGAGTCGAGTGACTCCGCTGGTTACATACGTCACCACGCACCCCTGAATGCGTAGGTACCTAGGATGGTTACGACCCCAGAGGACAGGTAGCGAGGAGGCGAAATGATACTGCAGAATTTTTCCTTTATTATTTGGGCTTGCAGATTTCGGCTTCTTATTTCTTGTTGTTGCCTCTTCGACGGCTAAGCTGCGACTGACTGTGCCGAGAAAATGTCGCTCAATTTATACCCGGCTGTATTACCGCGAAGACAACCACGCATTTTGAGCCCTTTTGTTTGATATTTTTTACTAAGCCGAAACCTGTTTTGCCCCCATTTATTTACTTTTTCTTGACACAATATGTACAATTTTGGTGTTGTAATAATCCTTACATAATTATTGTTCAATATAAACATTCACTTAATCCTAATTATGTACAAATAAAATGTATTACAACAATAAAGGTCAAAAATTACGAAGTTACATATTTTCATTATAAAAAATCCTTAATAAATCCTAAACTACTTGACCGATTTTAATAATTCAAACGGATTTCTTCGTTTTATGATTAGACCTTTCATTTAAAACCAAAATTATCAAAATCTATCCACAAACAAAAAAGTCGATTTTCAAGTTACGTAATTATACTGAATCGAAACTTATACTAACAAAAAATTATCTTTAAACTGTCTAATTACTTATAACATGAAAACTTATGCTAAACCTTACTAAAATAAACTATTTTAAAACAAGAAAAACATCAAATAAATCATTTAAATACCTAACAAATGATTAAAATAGTTTCTATAATTACATTGCTACTACTTGCGCCCTGGTGTCTCGATGCCGACACTACTACTTGCGCCCTTGTGTCTCGATATGGTCTCGTCGCCGACAACGTAGGTAGATAGAGAAAGACTCGTAGGAAGCTAGGATAGGGTCCGGTCGTCCTAGCAAGGCGAGGCTCGCGACGCGTTCTATGTGTCACAACGTAGGTAGATAGAGAAAGACTCGTAGGAAGCTAGGATAGGGTCCGGTCGTCCTCGCAAGGCGAGGCTCGCGACGCGTTCTATGTGTCACAACGTAGGTAGATAGAGAAAGACTCGTAGGAAGCTAGGATAGGGTCCGGTCGTCCTTGCAAGGCGAGGCTCGCGACGCGTTCTATGTGTCACAACGTAGGTAGATAGAGAAAGACTCGTAGGAAGCTAGGATAGGGTCCGGTCGTACTCGCAAGGCGAGGTGAGCGACGCGTTCTATGTGTCACAACGTAGGTAGATAGAGAAAGACTCGTAGGAAGCTAGGATAGGGTCCGGTCGTCCTCGCAAGGCGAGGTGAGCGACGCGTTCTATGTGTCACAACGTAGGTAGATAGAGAAAGACTCGTAGGAAGCTAGGATAGGGTCCGGTCGTCCTCGCAAGGCGAGGTGAGCGACGCGTTCTATGTGTCACAACGTAGGTAGATAGAGAAAGACTCGTAGGAAGCTAGGATAGGGTCCGGTCGTCCTCGCAAGGCGAGGTGAGCGACGCGTTCTATGTGTCACAACGTAGGTAGATAGAGAAAGACTCGTAGGAAGCTAGGATAGGGTCCGGTCGTCCTCGCAAGGCGAGGCTCGCGACGCGTCACAACGTAGGTAGATAGAGAAAGACTCGTAGGAAGCTAGGATAGGGTCCGGTCGTCCTTGCAAGGCGAGGCTCGCGACGCGTTCTATGTGTCACAACGTAGGTAGATAGAGAAAGACTCGTAGGAAGCTAGGATAGGGTCCGGTCGTCCTAGCAAGGCGAGGCTCGCGACGCGTTCTATGTGTCACAACGTAGGTAGATAGAGAAAGACTCGTAGGAAGCTAGGATAGGGTCCGGTCGTCCTCGCAAGGCGAGGCTCGCGACGCGTTCTATGTGTCACAACGTAGGTAGATAGAGAAAGACTCGTAGGAAGCTAGGATAGGGTCCGGTCGTCCTTGCAAGGCGAGGCTCGCGACGCGTTCTATGTGTCACAACGTAGGTAGATAGAGAAAGACTCGTAGGAAGCTAGGATAGGGTCCGGTCGTACTCGCAAGGCGAGGTGAGCGACGCGTTCTATGTGTCACAACGTAGGTAGATAGAGAAAGACTCGTAGGAAGCTAGGATAGGGTCCGGTCGTCCTCGCAAGGCGAGGTGAGCGACGCGTTCTATGTGTCACAACGTAGGTAGATAGAGAAAGACTCGTAGGAAGCTAGGATAGGGTCCGGTCGTCCTCGCAAGGCGAGACTCGCGACGCGTCACAACGTAGGTAGATAGAGAAAGACTCGTAGGAAGCTAGGATAGGGTCCGGTCGTCCTCGCAAGGCGAGGTGAGCGACGCGTTCTATGTGTCACAACGTAGGTAGATAGAGAAAGACTCGTAGGAAGCTAGGATAGGGTCCGGTCGTCCTCGCAAGGCGAGGTGAGCGACGCGTTCTATGTGTCACAACGTAGGTAGATAGAGAAAGACTCGTAGGAAGCTAGGATAGGGTCCGGTCGTCCTCGCAAGGCGAGGCTCGCGACGCGTTCTATGTGTCACAACGTAGGTAGATAGAGAGACTCGTAAGAAGCTAGGATAGGGTCCGGTCGTACTCGCAACGCGAGGCTCGCGACGCGTTCTATGTGTCACAACGTAGGTAGATAGAGAAAGACTCGTAGGAAGCTAGGATAGGGTCCGGTCGTCCTCGCAAGGCGAGGCTCGCGACGCGTTCTATGTGTCACAACGTAGGTAGATAGAGAAAGACTCGTAGGAAGCTAGGATAGGGTCCGGTCGTCCTCGCAAGGCGAGGTGAGCGACGCGTTCTATGTGTCACAACGTAGGTAGATAGAGAAAGACTCGTAGGAAGCTAGGATAGGGTCCGGTCGTACTCGCAAGGCGAGGTGAGCGACGCGTTCTATGTGTCACAACGTAGGTAGATAGAGAAAGACTCGTAGGAAGCTAGGATAGGGTCCGGTCGTCCTCGCAAGGCGAGGCTCGCGACGCGTCACAACGTAGGTAGATAGAGAAAGACTCGTAGGAAGCTAGGATAGGGTCCGGTCGTCCTCGCAAGGCGAGGCTCGCGACGCGTCACAACGTAGGTAGATAGAGAAAGACTCGTAGGAAGCTAGGATAGGGTCCGGTCGTCCTTGCAAGGCGAGGCTCGCGACGCGTTCTATGTGTCACAACGTAGGTAGATAGAGAAAGACTCGTAGGAAGCTAGGATAGGGTCCGGTCGTCCTAGCAAGGCGAGGCTCGCGACGCGTTCTATGTGTCACAACGTAGGTAGATAGAGAAAGACTCGTAGGAAGCTAGGATAGGGTCCGGTCGTCCTCGCAAGGCGAGGCTCGCGACGCGTTCTATGTGTCACAACGTAGGTAGATAGAGAAAGACTCGTAGGAAGCTAGGATAGGGTCCGGTCGTCCTTGCAAGGCGAGGCTCGCGACGCGTTCTATGTGTCACAACGTAGGTAGATAGAGAAAGACTCGTAGGAAGCTAGGATAGGGTCCGGTCGTACTCGCAAGGCGAGGTGAGCGACGCGTTCTATGTGTCACAACGTAGGTAGATAGAGAAAGACTCGTAGGAAGCTAGGATAGGGTCCGGTCGTCCTCGCAAGGCGAGGTGAGCGACGCGTTCTATGTGTCACAACGTAGGTAGATAGAGAAAGACTCGTAGGAAGCTAGGATAGGGTCCGGTCGTCCTCGCAAGGCGAGTCTCGCGACGCGTCACAACGTAGGTAGATAGAGAAAGACTCGTAGGAAGCTAGGATAGGGTCCGGTCGTCCTCGCAAGGCGAGGTGAGCGACGCGTTCTATGTGTCACAACGTAGGTAGATAGAGAAAGACTCGTAGGAAGCTAGGATAGGGTCCGGTCGTCCTCGCAAGGCGAGGTGAGCGACGCGTTCTATGTGTCACAACGTAGGTAGATAGAGAAAGACTCGTAGGAAGCTAGGATAGGGTCCGGTCGTCCTCGCAAGGCGAGGCTCGCGACGCGTTCTATGTGTCACAACGTAGGTAGATAGAGAGACTCGTAAGAAGCTAGGATAGGGTCCGGTCGTACTCGCAACGCGAGGCTCGCGACGCGTTCTATGTGTCACAACGTAGGTAGATAGAGAAAGACTCGTAGGAAGCTAGGATAGGGTCCGGTCGTCCTCGCAAGGCGAGGCTCGCGACGCGTTCTATGTGTCACAACGTAGGTAGATAGAGAAAGACTCGTAGGAAGCTAGGATAGGGTCCGGTCGTCCTCGCAAGGCGAGGTGAGCGACGCGTTCTATGTGTCACAACGTAGGTAGATAGAGAAAGACTCGTAGGAAGCTAGGATAGGGTCCGGTCGTCCTCGCAAGGCGAGGTGAGCGACGCGTTCTATGTGTCACAACGTAGGTAGATAGAGAAAGACTCGTAGGAAGCTAGGATAGGGTCCGGTCGTCCTCGCAAGGCGAGGCTCGCGACGCGTCACAACGTAGGTAGATAGAGAAAGACTCGTAGGAAGCTAGGATAGGGTCCGGTCGTCCTCGCAAGGCGAGGTGAGCGACGCGTTCTATGTGTCACAACGTAGGTAGATAGAGAAAGACTCGTAGGAAGCTAGGATAGGGTCCGGTCGTACTCGCAAGGCGAGGTGAGCGACGCGTTCTATGTGTCACAACGTAGGTAGATAGAGAAAGACTCGTAGGAAGCTAGGATAGGGTCCGGTCGTCCTCGCAAGGCGAGGCTCGCGACGCGTTCTATGTGTCACAACGTAGGTAGATAGAGAAAGACTCGTAGGAAGCTAGGATAGGCTCCGGTCGTACTCGCAAGGCGAGGCTCGCGACGCGTTCTATGTGTCACAACGTAGGTAGATAGAGAAAGACTCGTAGGAAGCTAGGATAGGGTCCGGTCGTCCTCGCAAGGCGAGGCTCGCGACGCGTTCTATGTGTCACAACGTAGGTAGATAGAGAAAGACTCGTAGGAAGCTAGGATAGGGTCCGGTCGTACTCGCAAGGCGAGGTGAGCGACGCGTTCTATGTGTCACAACGTAGGTAGATAGAGAAAGACTCGTAGGAAGCTAGGATAGGGTCCGGTCGTCCTCGCAAGGCGAGGCTCGCGACGCGTTCTATGTGTCACAACGTAGGTAGATAGAGAAAGACTCGTAGGAAGCTAGGATAGGGTCCGGTCGTACTCGCAACGCGAGGCTCGCGACGCGTTCTATGTGTCACAACGTAGGTAGATAGAGAAAGACTCGTAGGAAGCTAGGATAGGGTCCGGTCGTCCTCGCAAGGCGAGGCTCGCGACGCGTTCTATGTGTCACAACGTAGGTAGATAGAGAGACTCGTAGGAAGCTAGGATAGGGTCCGGTCGTACTCGCAACGCGAGGCTCGCGATGCGTTCTATGTGTCACAACGTAGGTAGATAGAGAAAGACTCGTAGGAAGCTAGGATAGGGTCCGGTCGTCCTCGCAAGGCGAGGTGAGCGACGCGTTCTATGTGTCACAACGTAGGTAGATAGAGAGACTCGTAGGAAGCTAGGATAGGGTCCGGTCGTCCTCGCAAGGCGAGGCTCGCGACGCGTTCTATGTGTCACAACGTAGGTAGATAGAGAAAGACTCGTAGGAAGCTAGGATAGGGTCCGGTCGTCCTTGCAAGGCGAGGCTCGCGACGCGTTCTATGTGTCACAACGTAGGTAGATAGAGAAAGACTCGTAGGAAGCTAGGATAGGGTCCGGTCGTACTCGCAAGGCGAGGTGAGCGACGCGTTCTATGTGTCACAACGTAGGTAGATAGAGAAAGACTCGTAGGAAGCTAGGATAGGGTCCGGTCGTCCTCGCAAGGCGAGGTGAGCGACGCGTTCTATGTGTCACAACGTAGGTAGATAGAGAAAGACTCGTAGGAAGCTAGGATAGGGTCCGGTCGTCCTCGCAAGGCGAGTCTCGCGACGCGTCACAACGTAGGTAGATAGAGAAAGACTCGTAGGAAGCTAGGATAGGGTCCGGTCGTCCTCGCAAGGCGAGGTGAGCGACGCGTTCTATGTGTCACAACGTAGGTAGATAGAGAAAGACTCGTAGGAAGCTAGGATAGGGTCCGGTCGTACTCGCAACGCGAGGCTCGCGACGCGTTCTATGTGTCACAACGTAGGTAGATAGAGAAAGACTCGTAGGAAGCTAGGATAGGGTCCGGTCGTCCTCGCAAGGCGAGGCTCGCGACGCGTTCTTTGTGTCACAACGTAGGTAGATAGAGAAAGACTCGTAGGAAGCTAGGATAGGCTCCGGTCGTACTCGCAAGGCGAGGCTCGCGACGCGTTCTATGTGTCACAACGTAGGTAGATAGAGAAAGACTCGTAGGAAGCTAGGATAGGGTCCGGTCGTCCTCGCAAGGCGAGGCTCGCGACGCGTTCTATGTGTCACAACGTAGGTAGATAGAGAAAGACTCGTAGGAAGCTAGGATAGGCTCCGGTCGTACTCGCAAGGCGAGGTGAGCGACGCGTTCTATGTGTCACAACGTAGGTAGATAGAGAAAGACTCGTAGGAAGCTAGGATAGGCTCCGGTCGTACTCGCAAGGCGAGGCTCGCGACGCGTTCTATGTGTCACAACGTAGGTAGATAGAGAAAGACTCGTAGGAAGCTAGGATAGGCTCCGGTCGTACTCGCAAGGCGAGGCTCGCGACGCGTTCTATGTGTCACAACGTAGGTAGATAGAGAAAGACTCGTAGGAAGCTAGGATAGGCTCCGGTCGTACTCGCAAGGCGAGGCTCGCGACGCGTTCTATGTGTCACAACGTAGGTAGATAGAGAAAGACTCGTAGGAAGCTAGGATAGGGTCCGGTCGTACTCGCAAGGCGAGGTGAGCGACGCGTTTTATGTGTCACAACGTAGGTAGATAGAGAAAGACTCGTAGGAAGCTAGGATAGGCTCCGGTCGTACTCGCAAGGCGAGGCTCGCGACGCGTTCTATGTGTCACAACGTAGGTAGATAGAGAAAGACTCGTAGGAAGCTAGGATAGGCTCCGGTCGTACTCGCAAGGCGAGGCTCGCGACGCGTTCTATGTGTCACAACGTAGGTAGATAGAGAAAGACTCGTAGGAAGCTAGGATAGGCTCCGGTCGTACTCGCAAGGCGAGGTGAGCGACGCGTTCTATGTGTCACAACGTAGGTAGATAGAGAAAGACTCGTAGGAAGCTAGGATAGGCTCCGGTCGTACTCGCAAGGCGAGGTGAGCGACGCGTTCTATGCGGACCTAATCCCAGCCCGCGCTAGTGATTCTAATTATATTTATAATACGCGACTATCACTTGCCATAACAACATTGGTAAACTTTATTTAGTAACATTACTGTTGAAATGTAAACTAATTCAAAAAGTCAAGATTTGTTTTTTTTTGTCATTATCATTGTATTTGACTTATAATAAGTACGATCGCTTCGTCTACATTATCAATAAACGTTTTCATTTTCATTTTTCAATCCAATATGTATCGTCCGGACATAAAGGCGAGCAGAGCTCCAGCCTTCATAAATGGTTTAAAAACTACAAACCAAGCAACCTGCGCAAAAGGGCGTCGCTGGCGATGAGATTGAGGCATAATGACTTTTAGTATTTTAGGGGGTTTTGTGCAACTGTCGCTCAACTTTACAGTTCGCGGGCCTCTCGGGCTTTCAGTCTACGAGATAACTCACGTTATGGGCGTCAGCAGTGGGTATGATGTAAGCGGCAAGGGCCGGCTCGGCCATAAGGGCGCGAAGCGTTGAGAGACGCTGCGCCGACATGCTGTTGAAATCTGGAATTAAAAGAAAATAGCGTAAGGTCTAATTTACAGGAACAGGTGGCGGCGCGCGTTGTAATGAGACCGGGAAAGAAATCTTCAAATTTACACAAAGACATTTCAAAATACTTAACACCCTAAACCAAAAATAGCGTTTCCTTATTTTCGAATTTTGATCCCAAAACAAAAAAAATAAAAACCTGCAAAATGCGCCATGGCGTCATCGTTACGGTCGGACTATTACGGACTGAATTATTTATTACCTTTGCCTATTTAAAATTAAAAACTATTAAAACGTTCTTAAGTTCGTAAGACTAAATGTTTTTAAACTTTTGCGATTTGTACACATTATTAAAAGTAGACCCTTTTTAATAATCCGAGGTTTCGACATCGGTTACACCAGTCGTGGTCACGGAAAGACTTTTGATTTCGTAACACTAATCAAGAGCGTTTGTTATTAGCTAATGTTAGTTTTTATTTTTTTATTTTGAACTCTGACCAAGAAATTTCGTCAAACAACTGTAGCAATGACGTAATCCGGCGCTTAAGTCTATTTAGAATGAGCCAAACTAAAATATATTTTTTTACTAGCGGCCCGCCCCGGCTTCGCACGGGTGGACTTTTATACCCTACCCCTGCCCTACCCTACCCCTACCCTACCCTACCCCTACCCCTACCCTACCCCTACCCTACCCCTACCCTACACCTACCCTACCCTACCCCTACCCTACCCTACACCTACCATACCCCTACCCTACCCTACCGTACCCTACCCTACCCTACCCCTACCTAAAAGTATCCTATGTCCTTCTCCCAGTTCTTAGCTACCTCCCTACCAATTTTCAGCCAAATCGGTTCAGCCGTTCTTGAGTTATAAATAGTGTAACTAACACGACTTTCTTTTATTTTTAAAATGTATTCTGCTATTCGGGACGGAAACAAATCCAACAAATCAAAAACCATGGCAATCGGTCCAGCCGTTCTCGAGTTATAAGTGTTGTAATGAGCCAAACTAAAATATATTTTTTTATATGAAAAGCTTTGAATTTCTAAAAAAGAAAAAAAATGGGTTCCTTAATGTTTGTACTATTTCATTAAAAAATAAAGTAAAATACATGTTTTAAAAATTAAATGTTGTCTATTGCCTAGTTAATAATAGATCTTACAACATCTTTTTTTACTTTCACTTTATCAGCTCGTAAACATCCACTGAACATGGGCCTCCTCTTAACAAACCTTGCTGGGCTTTCTTTTTTCGAACGGCATACCTTGTTTGCTACGACGCTTTTGCTACTTAACCGGGCATAAAGGCGAGCAGAGCTCCAGCCTTAATAAACCTTGCTTGGCTAGCTGCCAGAGTTGCTGAGGGATTTGCCATAATCACCATACTCAGCTGGCAGTTTGGCAATCGCAGTAAGATGTTAAGTAATCTCGGGCTGATAGATGCCGCTGTCCATCCATCAGCTGTATATATAGGGTGACTGATAATTAGTGACCGATACCTAAACACATGATTGTGCTCGTGATAACAAACAACTTTTACTATGGCACCAACCCTGAAATCGCGAAAGAAAATCAGCTGTTCCATACATTCATGTTCACATAACTCGTCAACATGGTAGGGAGCAGCTGATTTTTTTTTCGCGATTTCAAGTTTGGTGCCATAGTAATAGTTGTTTGTTATCATGAGCACAATAATGTGTTTAAGTATCGGTCACTAATTACCAGTCACCCTATATATCCCTTAGTCGCCTACGACACCCATGGAAAGATATCATTATCATCATCATCAGCGCGTACAACGTCCACTGCTGAACATGGGCCTCGTCCCGAGGGAGGGTATTGCCATAGTCACCACGCTTGGCAGGCGGGTTGGTGACCGCAGTATTATGTTGTGCCACACAAGGAAAAGCTATTGCCCGTTCCTTGATATACGATTATTATTAGATGATGTTATAGTAATCGGGACCAACGGCTTATTGTGTTTTCCGAGGCACGGGGGTAGTCCCTCAACCAACCAGACCCGGAAAGAATATTTACACAAAGAATTTCCTGTCCGGTGGGGGATCGAACCCACGACCTCCGAGATTAAAAGCGAGCCAAATACCGCTACGCTACGGAGGTGTGTGGAAAGATATGGGTTGGTCTATTCTAAGCCGGAAACCACACGATAAACTTACTTGTTTCAGTCTTCGATAATCCAACTTCCACATTAGCTCTTACTATTACCGCGCATCTGAAAACAAAACAAAAACAATTTTAGAACATTTTCTAAGTTACCTACATACTACGAGCTTCGCACGCGGTTTCACCTGCGTAACTCCCGTTCTCGTGGGAACTTCATAATTAAATATAGCCTATGTCACCCAGAGTGAATGTAGCTTACCAATGGTGAAAGAATTTTTGAAATCGGCACTGTAGTTTTTGAGTTTATTCATTACAAACATACACACACACACACACACACAAATACAAATCTTTCCTCTTTATAATATTAGTATAGACAAAAATAAATAATAGTTTAAAAAAACTAAAAAAAACACGCTTTCATAGCTAACCGAACTAAAAAATAGAAAATATTTTTTACCTCAAAATTAAATTAAAATAAAGTTTAAGTTATTAACAGAATAATTCAATTCAGAGTAAAAAGCGTGGGGTGCATTTTACCATTTTTCATAACTCTCCTCTCATAGATAGTTGCCAATAGAATGATTGTGACATTTACTTTATCAAGCACCCCACGCTTTTCACTCTGAATTGAATTATGCTGTTAATAACTTAAACTTTATTTTAATTAAATTTTGAGGTAAAATTAAATTAAAATAAAGTTTTTAAGGATAATGGGAAACTGTTATCAAATTATTGCATTGTCATCGGTCCTTGATACGTATGCAAAGTTTAAAATTAATCAGACTTCTGGAAACTGGTGAAAATTAAGTTCAAAGATTCCGTTACATACAACCCAAGCTATAGTCTGGCAAATTCGTACGTGACACTCCCATGGTCCGCGGAGGGGCGGGGGAAGGGGACCGCTACACCCGTAACTTAATACGTAACGGATATATCTGCAGATATCTCCATAGATAAATTCGCGTACCATAATTTGATGTAGGTACATATATAATGTGAATTATTTACTAACTAAAATTAGAATATTTATTTATAAATATGTTTAGACAGATTTTTAGTGTTTAAGAATTATTATTCTATTTTAAAATGTTATTATTTTACTAGTATTCAGCAATGAATAAAGTAAAATATATATTATAAATATTTAATACATGTATAAATAATATAGCAAATTATATAGATACTAGCTTCCCGCGCGTGGTTTCACCCGCGTAACTCCCGTTCCCATGGGAACTTCATAAAGTAGCCTATATTCTTTCTCAGACTCTAGAGTATATCTGTACCAAAATTCATTTAAATCGGTTCAATAGTTTAGGCGTGATTGCGTAACAGACAGACAGACAGAGTTACTTTCGCATTTATAATATTAGTAAGGAAAGGATGACATACATAAATAAATATTTGAACATTAGCATATGTACCTATTGGGATTGTTACCTGAAACCTTTGAGTCGGTAGTCAGAATATCTTACCAAAGCACCACTCATTTCGTCACCATATGTAATAATGCAAAATAAAACATTTTTATATAAGTATTTTATTTATTTGCATAATATTAAACTTATTCGCTATCGTCACATTCCATTTCTGAACTATCCTCACTGTCATAATCGGAACTATCAGAATCATCATTTAGAGATATTACAAACTTATCAAACTCTTCATCATATATCATATCCTCTTCGTAGTACTTATCTTCATTTTTTATTATGTGATCATCACATTTTTCCCATTTTTCAGCATTGTAATTAGCAAACAAGTTTACAAGGGCGTCTTTTTTCTGATCTAATGTTGAATTGACGTAATTTCGTGCTAAATCTCCTTTAACATCACCCCATACCATCTCGATTGGATTGAGGTCGGGATGATACGGGGGTAAACGAAGTACTGTGTGTCCCTCTTGATTTATTATTTCATCAATTGTATATTGTTTTGCTTGCATTTGGCTATTAATTATTAGCATTAAATCACATTTTCGCAAGGTTTCTTCAAATGGAACATTACGCTTCGTTAGCCACTCTTGCATCGTCTTCTTTGTAGAACTCATGGTTGGTTTTTTTTCAATTTGTTTGCAGTGATAAGCTGCATTATCCATGACTATCACGGAATTGTTTGGAATATTTGGAAGAAGTTGCTCTTTAATCCATTTTTCAAAATTTGCTGAATTCATGTCTCCATGATAGTCACCGGTTTTGGAATGTGATTTAAATATCAATAAACCATTATTGACAAAACCGGTGCGACCACCAGCATGCACAATAATTAATCTAAGACCTTTGCCAATATTTGTCATGACTCCATGTTCAGCAGCGATGGGCAAAAAGTAATTAGATTAATAATTACAAATTACAGTTACATTGTAATTTGTAATTAAAATACTTTCGAACAGATTACTTAAGTAACTAATTACAATGAGTACTTACTGTAATTAAATACAAAGTAATTTAATTGCAACTTAATCTAATTACATTATAACAGATTACATTATAACAGATTACCTACATATTATAAGTAAGATGATAAAACGTAATTACACATTTATATTAGTAATGGCCGTGATGGGAAACCTGCATCTTATAAAAAAACTTAATGGTGTCGTGGGACATCAGGTAGGAACGAAGTTCCTTCGGCTAATGTAGAATCGACACAATTTGCAAAAGAAAAATCGTGCTCAATTTTATGTAGGTTTTCTTGATTTTTCTCTTAAATTTTGCTGATTAGTTTTTATTTAAGTACAGGAAAGTAGTTAGGAAATTCAGTATTTTAGGAAGTAATAAATTAAGTAAAATAAACCCCCCCCCGCGTCCCCGCACATATCCTTACTACTTCCCGATGACGCCGCGCCGTACGGTTCTAACTTGCAGTACCTACCTACATCGCAGCCATACGATGCAAGCATGCGACATTTCAAATTCAACGTTTTTACAATTACAATATAATTGAATACTATGTAATTAGGTTACATTGTAATTAAATTATTTTGTAATTAAATACATTGCAATTAATTTCATAGCACATCCAAAGTAATTGAATTACAATGTAATTGAATTATTATGTAATTAGATTACATTTTAATCAAATTATTATGTAATTCAATTATTAATCAGATTACTTAAGTAACTAGTTACGCCCATCACTGATGTTCAGTGTTGGATTGCCAGCAGTTTGATACAGTATGTGATTGATTAACATAAGTCTCGTCCAGAAAAAATGTTGGTCTACCTTCATTTCGATATTTTTTTATAGCTTGAAGGTAGTGCCACCTAAGAGAAGTAATATCTGCGCGCTCTATGAGTAATTTCCGTTTGGATTGACATTTTTTATACTTAAAACCCAACCTATGTAACGTACTCCGTAAATACTCACGGGAACAATCTAATATTTCATCGTGCTTCAATTCGGCATTAAGTTTTCTTAAGGTAGGCACTTCTTTCTTAACGGTATAATATTGTGTTACCTTTCGACGAATAACACCTTCCGTAAAATTATCAATTTCAATTCGCTTTTTTGCCATTTTTGATTTTCTTGGGGATTTGAACTTAATCGTGCCTTCATTATCACATAGTGATTTTCCTTGGCGAATAACATTTCGGACTGCAGTATTCGACAAACCACTAATGTCAGCTACTAAATTTGCCAAGTTAACATCATTTTGGTGTTCAATCGAAGCTGGGTCTTCCTTACGAGTTTTAAAATATTGGTAAATATTATAAATAATGTGTTTAGCCTGACGTCCAATAACTTTACCTATCGGCGGACTCATCTTTGGGTATAATACCGTGTGCGTTTTGTGATGTGAATAATGACCTGTGTACACAAGCGGCCGCCACGATAGCCGCCACGCGACTGACGTTCCTGCTACGCGGTCCCGCCGCCCGCGCTCTTCTTTCATGCCCCCGCAACCTTTCGTCCCCCGTCGCCCGCAGACCATGGGAGTGTCACGTACGAATTTGCCAGACTATAATAAAAGCGTGTTAAAAAAGTGATGCACGCGGTCTGGCTGGACGATTCTCTCTTCTTTTGTTTTTTCTTAATTTCTTTTTAATCCTCGTTTCGCGCGCTTTGTACTCTATGGTTTGATTTGGGTTTTAAAATGTGGTTTATTATTTTTAAATGTGGTAATGGTTTTTGCATTAACACATAGGCTATATTTAATTATAAATTTCCCTCGGGTACGGGAGCTATGCGGGTGAAACCGCGCGCGGTTATTTGTTCTTTATAATTAAAAGTTACACAATATACTATGAACGTTCTTTTCTAATTAAAAAAATCGATTTTACACACATTAAAGTACATAAATATTTTTAAATTTTCCTTGAGTTGGAATTATAAGCTAATTAAGATTAACCATCGGATGCCCTCGTAGACCCGAAGTCCGAAAGGCCCGCGAACTGCAAAGTAGAGCGACAGTTGCATCAAAACCCCCCTAAAATACAAAAAGTCTTAAATCCTCAATCTCATCGCCATCGCCTCCTTTTTGACTTGAACGCGCTAATATCAGGAACTAATGGTCCGATGAAAAAAACATCTTTAAGTGTGAAATAGCCCATTTATACAGAAAGGCTATAGGCTATATTTCATTCTGAAGTTCCCACGGAAACGGGAGTAACGCGGGTGAAGCCGATTTTAGTATAAAGTAGACGTTTGTTCGAAGCTCACAAACTAAACTGTGCGTAATTTCATACTCCTACGTCCGCGCAAATTTCGTAAAAAGGGGAACAAAGTCATCATCATCAGCCCGTATAACGTCCACTGCTAAACATGGGCCTACTCCCGAGGGAGTGTATTTGCATAGTCACCACGATTGGCAGACGGGTTGGTGACCGCAGTATTATGTTGTGCCACACAAGGAAACGCTGCTGCCCGTTCCTGGATATTTAAACAACAACTTTCCGAAGCACGGAGGGTAGTCCCTCAACCAACCAGACCCGGAAAAAAATCTTAGAATTTACACAAAGATTTCCTGCCCGGACAGAGGATCGAACCCATGACCTCCGAGATTTAAAGCGAGCCAAATGCCGCTACGCTACGGAGGTTGTCATATGAGTGAGTATGTGTAATATGAGTATGTAGGTATAGATAAAAAATCAAAAACAATAGATACTCACGTAAATATAAAAAATACTGGTAACATCATTTTAGTCCTTATTGCCATGAATTTAAATATATTTATCACATAAAAATATTTTCACAACATTCAATACACGTTTTTTTTAAATATTTGACATGAATTTGCTCGATTTAAAAAAAATCTGGTCACCATAAACTCGTCTAACCAATAAGTATTCACTATGCTTCCTAACGAATCTGTCCGATTAGAAACGCAGACCAGTCCGAAAGTAGGCAGGCAATTTGAATTTAGAACACAATGGGAATCGTACGTTTTGTGTATAAAGGCAAGTTCATACAATAGCAAGAAGCTGAATTTTATTTAGGCTGAAGCTCTGCTCGCATTTAGGCCCGGAAAAGTAGGAAAAGCCTCCTGGCTAACTAAATAACAACGAAAAAAGAAAAGCGATAATTTAAAAAGTTTTCGAGTTTTTAGATTTCATTTCGTTAGTTAATACACCTCATTCCCTTTCATTATAGTGTAGATTATTCTACTATTCAAGACCTTTCATTTGATATCCATATCGAGTTGTTAAATAATATATATTCCGCCATTTTGTGGCGGCGGCCATCTTGGACCGATATTCGTCATCAAAAATAGTTAAGAACACTCCCGACTAATTTACCTTTCAAACAAAAAACAAAATCAAAAGCGGTTCTTCCTTTCGGGAGCTACGATGGCACAGACAGACACACACACACAGACACGTCAAACTTATAACAACCCGTCGTTTTTGCGTCAGAGGTTAAAAATAGAGGAAGCTGAATTGAAATGGAAAAGATAAGGAAGCTAACTCGGCAGCTCAGTACGGCCAGAAGGCTAATCAGATAACGAGGGTTAGGTAGGTATTGTAACGCATCTGCTATGTTATTGTTAATGTATTATTGAAGCTACATTCACTTAATAAATTGACATAGGCTATTTTATAACCTAGCTAGGATTACAGGACCTCACCTATTGCCTTAATTGTAGTGTTGTATATTAATGAAAGTGATTTTTTTGTATATGTATACTACAATGTTTTGGAAATAAAGATTATTATTATTAATATTAATTACATATCCTACTAATAAAGTATGGATGGATGGATGGATGTTTGTTACTCTTTGTAGAACTTGCGAGCAGAGCTCCAGCCTCGGATTTCGAGCATTGGTAGAACACTAAGTTATATAGATGTATCGAAAGATGTAACAGCCTTTACGTATTGTTACGATGTTAAAAAGACAATTTTTCTTTACCAGCCGATGTGCGACTTAATCCATATTAAGTTAAGGTTCAAAATTGAAAATTTTTAGTAATAAACGAAATAAACGATATTTATTCAGCACTTAGGTATTTACATACACTTGTACTTGTCAAGAACATTTACATTTCATATAAAATTAATTATAAATAGGTAACATTTACTACTAAATTATGTTAAAATTTATATCAGGTGTGCTAGATGCCTGTCAGTCTTGTGTTATCCCCCCTAGTCCACCTGACCCTGGCCTCTCGGACTTCGATTCTACAAGGACATCGGATGGTTCTTTGAAAAGCCTGTTATAGCTCAATAGTACCTTTAAGCAAATAATATGTAAAGGACAACCACCTCTGTGTCGTAAGCCCAGCCTGGAAGGCTTGATGGATTTTAGCCTGTGTGAGGGTCGTTAGATTCGTGTTGACTAATAAAATCAAAATAAAAAAACAAAATGGCGTATTTTTGGCGCCAAATCAAAATGTTTGGCTCGCTCTGTAGACTTAACGGCTTGAAAGATGTCGTTAGATTCGTGTTTACTGTGAGAGCGACATTGAGAATATCATAATAAAATAAAATACAAAATGGCGTATTTTTGGCGCCAAATTAAAATGTTTGGCTCGCTCTGTAGACTAAATGGCTTGAAAGATGTCGTTAGATTCGTGTTTACTGTGAGGGTGACATAGAAAATATCAAAATAAAATAAAAAAACAAAATAGCGGATTTTTAGCGCCAAAATTAAATTTAAGTATTTTTTTATATTTAATAAAAAACACATTAATTTACCCATTACCGCCGTCGATTTTTTTAGTTTATTAAATTACCGTTTTTCTTGTTATTTTTCTTACCACGTTAACGTAAATACATTTTGTATGAACATGTCTTTATACTTAGTTAGCATTAAAACGAATTAAATTAATATAAATTGCATATCGTGGGTGATGCTGTAATACTGCATAAATGACAGTAGCTAATAAAGTTGAAAATGAAATGTAGCTAATTGATTTTGTGCCCTTTAAAGCATATTATATGAAGAAAAGAATTCTTGACAGTGGAAATTACACCTAACTGCGTAACTGACAGTTGCTACTAGCAACTGTCAGTTACGCAGTATTGTAGTGTCACTGACCAGAGACAATAAATCTATCCATTACTAATATGTAGTCCATCCATTACAAGTATTATATGTTTGTTATGAAAAATAAGCAACTATTTAAGACTGCAAATGATGTCAAACCGACGAGATCCATATAAACTAGTGTTAAATGATTTTCCTAGACTGTCTAAATACATAAGTAATTGCTTGGCAATGTGTGTGTAGATACATACCTACATACATACATATAATCACGCCTTTCTCCCATGGGGGTAGGCAGAAACTACAGAACGCCACCTGCTACCTGTGTGTGCATTTATAATAAAATACCAAGGCCAATTATTTAAAATTAAATTTCATTAGTGGTAACTCGAGCGTAGTTTTTATAGTTTAACAGAATTTATAAATAAAAAATGTGGATGTTTAAAAAAAAAAAGGATTGTTGTTGCTAAACTTGTGTTTAAAGTTTCGCATGCTATGTTTTTTTATTTATTAAATATAGGCTTAAGTTTGCCCATAATCTCGCTTGATGGAAGGCGAAGATAAGGCCTAAGATGATACACGCGTGCCTAGAAAGTGTCTGTTCACTTTAGCTTTAAATATGTCCAAATTATAGCGTTCCGGAAAAACTGACCCCGGCTGAGAATTCCACTCCTTAGCCGTCCGCATTATGAAAGAAGAAGCAAATCGCTTCGTGCGTATTGAAGGAATGTCTACAACATAAGGGTGAAACCGCTCACCGCGCCTGGTCGTCCGGTGATGGAAGGGTGAAGGGGGTATCAGGTTATGTACAACCTCCGTTGTATCCTAGTTAAACATGCTTGTGCCTCAATTTGTATTTAACACCCTTGAATACCATAATTTACGTAAATAAATATTCTATTCTATTCTATGTATGTATAATATATGAAACCATCTAATGAATAGAACCGTGTGGTTTCCGGGTGAACCGTGTGGTTTACGGCTTAGAATAGACCACCCCATGTCTTCCCATGGGTGTCGTAAGAGGCGACTAAGGGACAAGTGGCTGATGGATGGGCAGCAGCATCTATTAGCTCAAGGTTTACATATTACTGCGATCACCAATCCGTCTGCCAAGGGTGGTGATTATGGCAATATCCCTCTGCGATCCTGGATTGCCAAGGTCTGTTAAGAGGAGGCCCATGTTCAGCAGTGGACGTAAACGGGCTGTTGATGATGATGATGAATAAATAGAAGTTTGTTTATTGAATTATTTGTGTACCTATATTCTATGTTATTCTATGTTATTATTATATTATGTGTGAACCTATTTATCTCATTTTTTGGCTTTTAAAGTGCAAGGTGCACTTTGAAAGACAAGAAATGTTCTTCTCTGCATCACCCTAAGGTTGACTGGTAGAGAATGCCTTTGGCATTAGGTCCGCCTTTGTATCATGTTGTGCATAAAGTTTAAATAAATAAGTGTGTAGGTATAGTATTTTCAATTTCTTTAGAAATAATGCAAATCTTAATCTATATTAAAAGAACCTGAATATAAAAAATATACCCACTATTTACAAGAACCTAAATAAAATATTAATACAAGCCGTGACAGTGCAACAGCAAGACATTTCTTTCTGTAAGATTTTCTGTTTCGGATTGGATCGTGGCTACAAGATTTTCAAGACTATGATCGATCAGTTTGAGCCAATCCTATGTTTAAAATAACAGTCCCCTAGTATAGTATTAATGACCTCTACCTCTAGCTGTATATAATACTAGCATCCCGCGTATGGTTTCATACGCGCAACTCCCGTTCCCGTAGAAACTTTTTAATAAAATATAGCTTATAGCCTTCTTCAATAAATGGGCTATCTAACACTGAAATAATTTTTCAAATCGGACCAGTCGTTGCTGAGATGAGCGACCCGCCCCGGCTCCGCACGGGCGCAATGCTGTTGTATCACTACATAGTATAAAACAAAGTCGCTTTCTCTGTCCCTATATTCCTATGTCCCTATGTATGCTTAAATCTTTAAAACTACGCAACGGATTTTGATGTGGGTTTTTTTAAAAGATAGAGGGATTCAAGAGGAAGTTTTATATGTATAATACATCAGCATTGTACCCGTGCGGAGCCGGGGCGGGTCGCTAGTTATACATATAAAACTTTCTCTTGAATCACTCTATCTATTTAAAAAAACCGCATCAAAATCCGTAGCGTAGTTTTAAAGATTTAAGCATACATAGGGATATGGGGACAGAGAAAGCGACTTTGTTTTATACTATGTAGTAGTGATGTGCCGGATCGTCAAAAATGTAGATCCGCGGATACTGATCTGAATACGGATATTAGGTGTCAGGATCCGCAGATACGGATACGGATCTTAACTTTTTAACACAATCGGTGTAATTGTGATTTTAATCTGACATTAACACGTAAGTGTCACGCAGTACTAGTTTACTTGATTAAAAAATCATTTAATTCGAATTTAAAATATTACAAAAATCAAAATTTTGTTTTCTTAATAAAAAGTGACCTTTTAACTTTTTATAATATTGATCTCATTAAAAAGCTAGTTGATTTAGCATTAGCATCTTGGAGTTATATACTATTGGCATGACAACTAACTACGGCAAAGTTTGCAACATAAAGGAGCCAAATATTAGATTTTAAGAAATAAAAAAATATCTGTATTGAATTTAATAGTTTTTTATTGCTACCTAAGTGTAGTGTAAGGCGGACCAGCGACTCCAATTGTTTTAAATTGTTAGCTACTAAACCGGATCAATTTAAAATAATTGTGGACCGTCAGAATCTCGGCAATTAGCGTCGCTAGTGCGCCTTATCCTTCGCCTCAAAGAATTTTATCTATAAATTTAAAATTAATAGGTAAATAGATCCGAAATAGATCCGCTAAAAAGTAACGGATACGGACACGGATACGGATCTTTCTTCTGCCTCGGATATCCGCGGATACGGATACGGATATCCGGCACATCACTACTATGTAGTGATGGCAAATAACTCATTATTAGGTACGAATTCAATGCGTTTTTATACTCGTGATAATTTCTCAACGAAATGTCCGATTAAAATAAAACAAGTGTTTTACTTCTACATAAATACCCTTGATAATATAATGCTTAATTTGGATAAGGATTAATATTACGATACACATCTAACGTAGTTTCTTTCTTCAGACGATTTAATATTTTTTATGAACATAAAAGCGGTTATTGTGACTAAACTATGATAGTTAGTTAACTTTTTTGTAGATCTTAATAAGACCTACAAACCCGTAGGACATCATTAACACGCTTTTATTAGCTTGGGTTGTATGTAACGGAATCTTTGAACTTAATTTTCACCAGTTCCCAGAAGTCTGATTAATTTGAAACTTTGCATACGTATCAAGGACCGATGACCATGCAATAATTTGATAACATTTTCCCATTACCATTAAAAAAAAAATAGTTTAAAAATACTAAAAAAACATGCTTTTATAGCTAACCGAACTAAAAAATAGAAAATAATTTTCACCTCAAAATTAAATTAAAATAAAGTTTAAGTTATTAACAGAATAATACAATTCAGAGTGAAAAGCGTGGGGTGCTTGATAAAGTAAATGTCACAATCATTCTATTGGCAACTATCTATGAGAGGAGAGTTATGAAAAGTGGTAAAATGCACCCCACGCTTTTTACTCTGAATTGAATTATTCTGTCAATAATTTTTCAGGTTTCCAATTTTACACCTTGGGTTATAAAATCGCAAATTTCTTACGGATCCCTAATTTTTTGAAAATAAAATATTGCCTATAACCTTCCTCGATAAATGGACTATCCAATACTGAAAGATTTTTTGAAATCGGACCAGTAGTTCCTGAGATTAGCGCGTTCAAACAAACAAACAAACTCTGCAGCTTTATAATATTAGTATATATATACAGCTAGGCGTAGAGCTATAAGCTAGTAGGTAATTGCAATAACAACTCACTCGACTATATGTTATCACAGGTAAAAATATACTAAAGCTAAGTTATGTATAAACATTGTCTATCTATATTATTATATAAAGTTATGCAAGAGATTGTTTGTTTGTTTGCATGAGTGTGCTCGCACGTTTTTTTTTTCGGACGATCTTTTTTATTTTGCCTTCAGACTTTTTTTTTCGGACGGACGTACATAATTAGCCACGATGCTTTTGCTACCTCACCGGGCATAAAGACGAGCAGAGCTTCAGCCTAGATAAATGGTTTAAAAACTACAAACTAAGCAACCTGCGCAAGAGGCGTCCTCTGTGGGGCTTGGACCTAGGCTCAGGGCGGTGTGCAATTGTCGCTCTACTTTACAGTTCGCGGGCATCTCGGACTTCAGTTCTACGAGGGCAAAGGGTGGTTCTTTGCAAACTAAGGGTCGAGAGGATGTGCCCGCCGACGTCTTACTTTTTGTAGGTCCGATAATGGGGCAGATTTTTCCTCCTGGCAAGTGCAAGCGGCCGACTGTCGGTGAGCAGTGTGCGTTAACGCATACATTTCCGGACATTCCGCTTACACCGACAATCGGATCGGTCGGCACCGATTTTATTTCTGACCGACCTTTAGTAGGACGTGTGCGTTATTCTATTGGAATCAGTACTTTCTATTTTCTCCTACAAAAAGTCGGTCACCGATTGATGGACCCTGAATCTGAAGAGCTACTGGTCCGGCTAGAAAAAAAAATAGTATTAGAAGTCATAGCGGAAGACTATATGCCATAGACAACCTCCGTAGAGTAGTGGTATTTGGCTCGCCTTGAATCTCGGAGGTTGTGGGTTCGATCCCCACACCGGACATGAAATCTTAGTGTACATTCTAAGATTTCTTTCCGGGTCTGGTTGGTTGAGGGACTACTCTCCGTGCCTCGGAAAGTTAAGCCGTTGGTCCCGATTGTTATAACATCATCTATAATAATCGTATATCAAGGAACGGGCAGCAGCGTTTCCTTGTGTGATACAACATAATACTGCGGTCACCAACCCGTGCCCCGTGCCAAGCGTGGTGCTATGGCAAATACCCTCCCTCGGGAGAAGGGCCTTGTTCGGCAGTGGACGTTATACGGGCTGAAGATGATGAAGACTATATGCTTTTTTTAAGATTACTGCAGCAGCGTTTTACAGTCTACTAGTATTCTTGTTAACCCCTCGTGCTAAGCTAAAATGCTTGTGTTACGAGTTAGGCTTCGCACGGGTGCAATGCTGATGTATATATAAAGCGTTGCCAGGCGTATAAAGCCGGACATAGTTAGGCTTTTTGTTAGGGTTTCCGGCCAAAATAATCGTTTTCCGGCTTTTGTTGGGCTTTTTACAAAGCCTTTTGCTAAGCTTTTGCTTTTGCATTTTTTTATCGTACCCATTAATAATGAGACTAAAGATCGTCAATAAGGTGTCCGGCCATTTTACCTAAATGTCCGGCCAAAATGGCTGGTCTGTCCGGCTTTTAGGACGGGGGACCTGACAACCCTAATTATACATATAAACCTTCCCCTTGAATCACGCTATCTATTGAAGAAAAACCGCATCAAAATCCGTTGCGTAGTTTTAAAGCATACATAGGGACAGACAGACAGCGGGAAGCGACTGTGTTATACTATGTAGTGATTATGAAGTACCTGCAGGAACGGGAGTTACGCGGATGAAACCACGCGCAGGAAACTATTCCTACTAATATTATAATTATGCGAAAGTTTTTATGTGTGGATGTATGTATGTTTGTTAGGCTTGGGTAAAAAACGACGTGCGGGAGTATGTGTATATGCTCGGGACGACATCTGCATTCGCCGTCTCCGTCGATTCGAGGACCCCACCTTCTCCGTACTCTGGGCTTTGGTTGACACAGGCATTGATAAGATTCTGTATGCCTGTGTTTACCGCTCGCACACCGGGGATCCGGAGACAACTCGGCTCGCTGAATACCTCTGTGAGGTGGCAGACGCAGCTCAACAAAAGTACCCATCCGCTCAAATGGTGTTACTGGGGGATTTTAATGGCCATCACCAGGATTGGCTGTTCCCATACCGGGACACCGACCACGCTGGGAGAGAGACGCGTAAGCTTTCTTTAGCGTTAAATCTCACCCAGATGGTCCAAGGAGCTACACGGATACCAGACGTTGACTCGCATACAGCCTATTGCTTGGACCTTCTGCTGACAACTGATCCAGACCGCTACTCAGTGTCGGTCTCTTCACCTTTAGGTAGTTCCGACCACTGTCTGGTGAAATCTGTATCTGTCTACTCCCCGCCCGATCCCTGCCCAAAAGGCACTCGGCGGATGTGGCGATACAAGTCAGCAGATTGGGATGAGATGCGGTCCTTCTTTGCATCTTATCCTTGGCAACCTGTCTGCTTCTCTTCTGGTGATCCTACCACCTGCGCCAATGCTGTGACCGATGTGCTACGATTAGCGATGGAATATTTTATTCCGTTCACTGACGTACCGTCGTCTGGCAGAGATCGCCCATGGTTCGGGGCTGAATGTGGACGCGCTGAGGCGCGCAAACATCAGGCATACCTGGCTTGGGTCGATGCTCGTAGGCGCAAGGCAAAGGATATACACGCAAAGAAGAGAATTTTTAACAAGGCTGCCAAGTCCTGCAAAAAGGCTCTACAAAAGGCTCGCTTTGACCATATTAGCCGAATAGGGAACAAACTGGCTTCGTACCCCGCGGGTAGTAAAGCGTTTTGGTCCCTAGCTAAATCAGTCGAAGCAAACTTCTGCCGCCCCTCACTGCCTCAACTGCAGAAGCCTGATGGAACACTGGCTCACACTGCTGAAGAGAAAGCCAACTTGTTTGCTTCTCTGTTTGCGGAATCTTCACGACTAGATGCTGGAGGCGCGATTCCTCCTAACGTTCCAGGAAGCGAGATAGTCATGAATGACATTCACATTCGCCAAAAGGAAGTTCGCAAAACGCTTCGTAATCTTGACGTGAATAAAGCCAGTGGCCCTGATGGTATATCCGCCATTATGTTGAGGACATGTGCACCCGAGTTGACTCCTGTCTTAACACGCCTCTTTCGCCTCTCTCTAGAGACTGGACTGGTGCCGAAGTCTTGGAAGCTAGCAAATGTGCAACCCGTGCCCAAAAAAGGTAGTCGTGCTGACCCTTCAAACTACAGGCCTATCTCCATCACCTCCATACTCTGCAAGAGCATGGAGCGTGTTATCAACACCAGGCTTTTAGCGTACCTAGAAGCTAACAACCTCCTCAGCGATCGACAATACGGTTTCCGCCGAAACCGGTCCACTGGGGATCTTCTAGCGTACGCTACCTACATCTGGAGTGAGGCCATCGAGAGACACGGGGAAGCGCTTGCCGTTTCTCTGGACATCTCGAAGGCCTTTGACAGGGTTTGGCACGATAGCCTTATTGGCAAGCTTCCTGCATACGGTCTACCTGCTGCATTCTGCGCTTGGATTTCGGATTTCCTGAGGGATCGGTCATTACGAGTGGTCGTTGACGGCTGCTCGTCTGAGCAAATGGCTATCAATGCCGGTGTTCCCCAGGGGTCTGTACTCTCTGCGACGCTTTTTCTGCTGCATATCAACGATCTGCTGAAGCCCGGTACCTTTGGGTATGCAGATGACAGCACGGTCGTGGAGAGCTACACTTCCAATGCGCGGGCCAGTGGGCCGGATATAGAATTGCTCAGAGAGGCCATGGTTGAACGCTTAAACTTGTCCCTTAAGGCAGTCTCCGATTGGGGCGATGCCAACCTGGTTCAGTTTAACGCTAGTAAAACCCAGGCGTGTTTGTTCTCCGCAAAAAAGAGGCCGTTTCGACTGTCTCCTTCTTTCCGAGATGTATCCGTGCAGTTAACTGACAAGCTTGAGCTGTTAGGCGTTGCTCTTTCATCGACTCTAAATTTTGGCTCATATATTGAGTCGAAGGCCCAAATAGCCTCCAAAAAGCTTGGCATCCTCTCGAAGGTGAGAAAGTACTTCACACCAAATCAGCTGCTCACATTATACAAAGCCCAAGTTAGAGCATGTATGGAGTACTGTTCTCATCTTTGGGATGGTTCCGCCAAGTATCAACTAGAGGCACTGGAGTCGATTGAGAGGCGCGCCAAAAAGTTAATAGGCAGCGTAGCCGAGTCTCAGCTGCAAAGCCTTGCGCACCGACGAAGGGTTGCCAGTTTGTCGGTTTTTTATCGGATACATTTCGGAGAGTGTGCTGAGGAACTGCACAACTTAGTTCTGCCTTCCCCTTTCTTCTATCGGACAACAAGACACTCGGAGAGGCGCCATCAGTACATGGTCGATATTCCCAAAATACGTACGAAGCGCTTCGAGTCCACGTTTTTTGTACGTACTACGCAGATGTGGAACTCCTTGCCGGGGTCTATATTTCCCGATAAGTACGATATGGGTCTCTTCAAATCAAGAGTAAACCGGTTCCTTCTAGGTAAGCGTGCTCCATCCTAGGCTATTCCGATGCTTAACATCAGGCAGGGTGTAGTCAAACGCTAACCTATTTCTAATAAAAAAAAAAAAAAAAAAAAAAAAATATCGATATATCAAAATATCGATATTTTTTCAAAAAATAATCGATATATGTATATCGGCGATTTTTAATTTTTCGATATTTATTTTCGGATATCAAAAATGATATTATTTCGCTTCAAATTTTCGTTGAATATGTTCGGTCGCGTCGGACACAATAAATAAAACCCGTTAGTAGTCTGTGCAATGGAGCCAACTAAAGCTCTGGACATGTCCCCAATGAGCTTAAGCAGTATTTGGACTTACCACTTCTTGAGAGGAAGTCAGATCCAATAAAGTTTTGGGTGAATTGCCGACATTTCAGGCCGGTTCTTTTGGAAATCGCTCTGAAATATTTAAATTTCAAGCTTCCGGTCGGTATCATCCGAAAGGAGTACGGATAATAGAAGCAGATTGATAGGTGAGCACATTAAAGAAAGAGTGCTGCTGTTGTCTATATCAGACGAATACTGGTTTCAGTTATGGTTAATTTTAATCAATATAATATGTACTCATATATTTATTATTTTATTATTACCTAATTTTTGACAGTGATATATATAAACTTTTAAGTAAGTGATATATAGGTAGCCTTCTCTTGAGCAAAAAATATCGATATATCGGAATATCGATATTTTTAGAAATTATATATCGATATATTTTATCCATTTGCCCATCCCTAATGTTTGTTACCATTCCACGCAAAAACTCCTAAATGGATTTGGCTGACAGTTTGCACGCGGATAGCTTAGCGGCCGCCGTCCATTAATCACGTGATCTTTTTTTAACCATTTTTTAACCCCCCCCTCCCCCTTGGTGATACATGGTGAGGTTTAAACTACCCCCCCCCCACCCAACATCACGTGTATTTTTAGAAACTACAAAAAATCTAACATTTTTTTGAATTTTTATCTTTAATATCATTTTTCCGTTGCTTAGTTATAAAATGAGAAGTTTGATCACGTGGCCAATAAAGAAATGTATGGCTGGACTTATAATTTCTCAAAAATAAATACACGTGATATCTTACTGCACCCCCCTCCCCCCTTGTGACATTTCGTGATTTTTATCAAACCCCTCCCCCCCTTTCAAGCCTCATGTGATTAATGGACGGCCCCTTATAAGCTGGATTAACATATAGGCTACAAAAATAACCGATTTCAAACCTTAAACGAAGAGTTCCCTGAACTGTTCTTCGTCTTAATCATCAGACCCCTTATGACAGTCACAATCCATCTAGGAGTAAAGTTCTTATTAATAATGAAAAAAAAAAACGCTCTAGACAGCCCTACGATTTTTCAAAGTTCCCCTCAATTTCTCTGGTCTGCCATCATCAAACCCTGATTTCCTTATTATGGGACCACCTTTGAAATATCTTCTTTCCAACAAAAAAAGAATAATCAAAATCGGTTCATAAATATCAAAGATATCCGCGAACAGACATAAAAAAAAGAATATAAGTACGGTCGAATTGAGAAACTTTTTTGAAGTCGGTTAAAAATATCACGCTCCATCCCACTGGAGCAGAGTGACGCTAGTAAAACCGCGAGGCGCAGCTAGTAAATTAATATTATTATATTATCATTTGTAAGTAAATACATAGAAAGTTTATTTACACAGATAAGAAACTACAAAGTAGAATTACACAATAAATATTATGTTATTCATGAATCGTGATGGTATAAATATTTTATATTTTCGTTTTAAGACTAGCTGCGCCTCGCAGTTTCACACGCATTGCCTGTTCCCGTGGGAACGTCATGATTAAATATAGCCTGTGTTACTCCTGGATGACGAAGCTTTTAAATGGTGACAGTTTTTTCCACTAGGTAGGTCTTGAGATTAGTGCGTTCAAGCAAACAAACATACTCTTCAGATTTATAATATAAGTATAGAATAGGTTCCCGCGCGAGACACAGTCAACAAAAGAGATAGGTTGACACATTTGATTGTGTAGACGTTTATGAGAAGTGTTTAGTATTATGTGTATTTGTATACTGTTAGCAGCGAACTCTTCACCCATAAAGAATTACTGGCTGTCTACTGACATAAGCATACATATAAATTTAAATAATTTGATACTGATGGTGTATACCCAACTCTTTTGTTGACTGTACCATCGGCGTATCTCCTGTTCTCGTAGGAACTTCATAATTAAATATAGCCTTCCTCGATAAATGGGCTACCTAACACTGAAAGAATTTTTCAAATCGGACCATACGATCCTGAGATTAGTGCAAACAAACTCTAGATTTATCATATTAGCATATAGATTCTCCTTGTAGTTTCTCATCTATGTAAATAAACTTTCTACATATTTACTTTACAAAAGATAATAATATAAATTTATGAACTATTCTCTCGCATACACAATAGGTACTATATCACAAACTAAATTGCAGTTTTACCTGCCTTACTCGGCCCCAATAGGTCAGAGCGTGATGTTTTGTAGCCTATATGTTAATCCATCTTATAAACTATCCGCGTGCAAACTTTCAGCTAAATCCGTTCCGTAGTTTATGTGTGAAAGAGTACCTAACATCCATCCATCCATTCATTCAGAACTACTTACCTACAAACTGTCGCGTTTATTATATTATTCAGGCTAGGGGCGTCGGACTTGTGATCTTGTGGTCGCCGGTTTGATTCCCACCCATTACACTACCGACGTGAACCCACTCGTAACACAAGCATTTTAGCACGAGGGGTTAACAAGAATATTATTAGAATGCAAAACTCTGATAGAAATATTTATAAAAAAACAGATACCTCCCAACCAGCAATACAGTCCTATAACTAAAGCTTATACCTCTTAAAAGCTGTGTAAACGTTTTATTAAGGTTTTAGCGGTGACAGCGTATTGTATAAAGGCGTTCGATAACACATTATTGCTCTATAAGCTTAGAGCTAAAATGACATATAAACAATCGTTGTTAAAGTTTACTACGCCATTTTATACAACCGTTATAGTCAGGTGCTATAGCAAGATCTAATGTAACTAGTACAGAACGATATTGCTCTATAAAATTGTTCGCAGATGCCTTTATTCATCTGATTTGCACAATAAGGGTTCCAAACGAACTGCTATAGTACTTTCGTTGTAGCAGTGACGAACACTCAACTATGGAGCGATATTGTGGTATTGTGGATACTCAGATCGTTGTTATAGTACTTAGTACGTTAGTAGTCACAAAAACTCTACAATAGAATGATTTTTTGATGTAGCCAAGTTTCAGGTTACGCTTATGTAATGTAACTGTACTATAATCATTTTCAGATGCCTATTATAGTTTCACTGATAAGACAATTACACAGACACTTTTTTAGAGCAGATTTGTTGTATAATGTCTTCTTTAGTTCCTTTAATACATATGTTAGTATTATTACAGGGTATCTATCTCTTTAATAATACAAAAATGTCATACAAAAGTAGACAAATGTTGCTATTAAATGACAATTATATCCTGAAAAAGAATTTTTATCATGCTTTTAGAACAATACATATAGGAAACATAAACTCTAGTTTAGTATGAAAAAGTACTATAAAAGGTTCTATAGTAGCCATTACATCACTATTTTGAGACCTGCGTTACTGTTACATAGATTGTATAGGACTGATTTGTGATGTGTGACACTGCTAACAGACCGTTTTGACACTAAACAGAGATATAACTGCGCCACTTTCGAAGAAATAACTATTTTTTAGGTTTTTTATAGGGCCAAAAACAGTTTTTTACAAAACGTTCTATGGACTTTTATACAACTAGTTTTTGCTGCTTGGGCTATACTTTGTAGTTTCTCATCTATGTTACTAAAGTTTCTACATATTTACTTTACAAAAGATAACAATATTTTATTATCTATTCTCTCGCACACATAATGGTACATTACAAACTAATTGCTGGACTGATGGCTCAATGGTTACAGTAGTGGCTAATAAGACCTGGTATTCTAGGTTCGATATCCCGGTGGAATATCGAATAGGTGCCCGGGACAAGTATTTGTGCGAACCATAAATAATTGTTTTTTTTTTTGTTTTGAATCTCATCATCATCATCAGCCCGTATAACGTCCACTGCTGAACATAGGCCTCCTCCCGGGGGAGGGTTTTGCCATAGTCACCACGCGGTTTGTGACCGCAGTATTATGTTGTACCACACAAGGAAACGCTGCTGCTCGTTCTTTGATATACGATTATGATACTTAGATGATGTAATAGCAATCGGGAGCAACGGCTTAATGGGGATCGCACCCACGTCCTCCGAGATTTAAAGCGAGCCAAAAACCGCTAAGCTACGGAGATTGTCCATTGACATATTGATAGTTATTTTGATTTACAAATCAAAGTACATAACTTGTTGAAAAATCTTACATCATGACCTTTAGGTACTCACAGCAGACGACCCGCCTACTACCTGGTGACACTTAAACCTTTATATTTATAGTTCTTTCATAATAGGTATATTAAACAGGTCAACCGGACTCATGTAATAAATCTAGACCTCCAGAATTATAAGGACGGATAGGATTAGGACGTGCTATTATACACGCAAGGGCGGATAAATCTTAAAGCAAACTAGGCACGTGCCTAGGGTATGGTTGCCATAAATGTGTCAACACGGGGTAAGTATTCCTCGAAGCGCTACCATTTTGAGGCGTTCCTTTTTTATATCTCGGAGCGCTCCTTTTAGTAGCGCCTCCCGATAGTAATTAAAAATATTAAAATTGAAGAAATCCTTGAAGACCACCCACGTTTAAAAATAGGGAAGAGCATGAAGTAAACGTAATAAATTATATCGATGATTTTTAAAAACTTATTTGTGCATCATCGCACAAATAAGTTTTTCTTCGAGCGCTCCGAGGAATAAAAAACGAGCGCCTCAAAATGGTAGCGCTTCGAGGAATACCTCTTCGGTACTGAGAATGGGGGGGGGGGGGAGTAGATATTGCGGAATAGACGCTGGGGCAGCAACTGTTGAGGCTACTGCAAGTCAGAATAAAGATATGCCAGCTCCAAATTCGAGTAACCTCTAGCACACATGTAGTAAGCCAACTACAGTGATCAAATTTTGACTAGTATTAAGCTATTTACAAAAGGGAGTGTGGGTGGGATTAGAAAGAACTTATTCTTCACAAAGAAGATGTTCTTGTGGAAAATAATAAAAATACAAATTGGGTTTTTAATGTTATATATTATTATTATTATGATATATGTAATCGACCACTTAATAAAATTTACACTTCTAAAATACAATATTTACATAAGTTTATAATAACAGTCAGATAGCAACAGCAGTTGCTCCCAGTACCATATTTCCTCAGGTCAAATTCCAAATACATTAAGGTGCGTACAGATTAAGTAACATGTTGTAGGTATTACTTGTGTTTTATAACACGTCCACATTATCTAACATTGTTTTTCAACTTTGCAACATAATATAACAATGTTGTATGTCATTTTCGTTGGTCTTCCTGCAGTGCTATTTACAATGTCGACACAAGAGGTTGTTTTGCTAGCTGCTGCAGCAGCTTTTGTATAAGTTAATAACGGAAAATAACCTGTTAAATAAATAATAACATGTTTTATTATATTCTGTCTCCACATTACTGAAACATGTTTTAACACGTTATGTTATATAATATGTACGCACCTTTACACATATGCTAGTTGACTCATATCAGCAAATTACGTTACATTGATGTTTATGGGACTAATTACACTTATTCAGCTCAATTCAGCTTATGTCCATAGAAAATGCCAGTTTTGTACGGGATGCGTACGCGTCCGTTCAGCTGAACGCACGCGTACGCATCCCCTACAAAACATAAGCTGAATTGAGCTGAATAAGTGTAATTAGTCCCTATTTCTGAAAGTATTTGTCATTCGGAACCTAAATATAATAATTTCAGATGGTCGGGATGGTCGTCTGGATTTTCTCGACATTTCATATGATGTCCAGACTCCCGAGAAAATACAAATAGCTTCTTGTAAATTTAAAATGTCATCTAAAACAAAATTTGTAAAAGAGCCAAGTCTTGCAACTCAGTTCTTTTACCCGTAAAAAATGTTAACTGTTGATGGCTATAAGGGGAAACAAGAAACGATGGATGGACTGTGTAAAAGATGGTATAGTTAGAAAGGGGGTGACAGTCGACATAACGGCTAATAGAGGAGTATGGAAGAGAAAAAACATGTTGCACCGACCCCAAATAAATTGGGATAAGGGCAGGAGAATGATGATGTTTTTGATTTAGTTGTTTCGACAATAACCTCCTTAAATCCCGACTTCACGAAATTTTGCCCCGATATTTTAGATTTTTCATCTGGCATAAGGTCGGATGTGATACGTCAGAAACATTCGTCGTATGCGCCTTTATCGTAAACTGGCACTTACGACAAATGCTTCTGAAGTATAATAGTACATACGTCCTTATGCTTCAGTGTTCTACTACTTATTAAATTTGATATTTTTCATAAAAAGACAAAACCGCTATCGGCCATTTTGTGTCGTCATAGGTCTAGTATGAAAAAAAATATCATTCGATGTTAAGGCTTTGGCTTCGATAGCCCTTTGAGCCTACACTATCAATTGCATAGGTATTATCATTAGTCTTTATCTGTGTATTCTTGCAGTTTCATCGGATAAAATAGTGATTATTCCTTGTTTAACTTAACAACATTTATTTATATAAGATATCAGTATAAGCAATGATGTTACATAAAATGAGGTAGATACGTCATACTTTTGTTTTGCTATGACAAAATTTGTCCCTAGAGAGTAAAGAGAACAGCATGAAAATTAGCCTGGGCAAAAACGAGACAGACATACAATAGTGCCAATTAGCTTAATTTCGTGGTGGCATTTTTCAAACATGGGTACCGTATCTACCTCTTTTACTGTAACATCATTGAGTATTCAAGAATGTAAAATTGTTCACGATCCTTTACTGCAGCAATGTCGTCATGACACAGGTTATCTACAGACAATGATCGTTGACACCGTTTTAGTCTATTCTTTACATGTCATGTTATCTTATACTAATATACAAATGCTGAACAGTTTGTTTATTTGTTTGCTTGAACGCGTTAATCTCGTGTACCACTAGTCCGAATAGAAAAATAATTTCAGTGTTAGATAGCCCCAATATGGAAGCCCAGTTAGTTTTAAAATATTGAACCAAATTTTTCCTGGTCTACTGGAATGAAAATGATTATAAAAGCAATAAAAAGCCCTATGAAAGCAGAATGAATGAAATCGGAAAAAACCCAATATATTTTATAAAAAAATAATATTAAAAAAACTTAACTAATGTAACTAAATCAATGTTAATTTAATAAATCACAACATAATACTAAAATTATCTAAACATTCTCAAATTAATATTCGACAAGTAATTTTAACTAACATACTATTTTCATCATCAGCTCTTAAAACTGGTGAACACGTGCCTCATCCAGAGGGAGGGTTTTTAGCCATAGCCACCACGCTTGGCATCTGGATTGGTAACCGACGGCGGGAGGGGGGGGGGGTTAATAAGTCTATTTTTTTTTTCAATTTTGAGAAAGACGCCTCAAGAAAATTAGTCACTATTTAACAAACAAGGTTTTTTAATTCCCCCCCCCACATATCTCCAATCGCTGACCTCCGTAAGGTAAATTAAGATGGGATAGTTGTACTGCCTTTCAATCTTCCTTGACCTTAAGGTCCATCTAGTCTTTTGTCCAGCAGAAGACAAATGCAAAGTAGTAAATGTTTTTTTTAAGTGAGAAAAATATGTGAAACATTAAAATGAACACATGAAGAGGGGGGGCTTCATAGTTAAAAAAAAAAAGAAGGAATGAAAATAAATCACACTTAAATAAGCTATTTTTTTATTGATTTTGAAAAGGTTTCTTTGAGAAAAAAAAAAGTTTTTATTCAACAAATTGTTGAGAGATTATCACCTTAGAATACACCTGATGGATGGGCAGCAGCATCTATCAGCTCAAAGATACTCCCATCTAACCAATCAAAGTGGGGTGGTGGGGTATACGGCAATATCACTCAACAACCCTGGCTTCACCGGGCATAAAGTAGCAAAAGCCTCGTGGCTAACTAAAGAGGAGACCCCATGTTCAGCAGTGGAAGTCAATGGGCTGATAAAGTAAATAAAAAAGTATAATCAGACAGTAAAGATATAAAAGAGTCAATAACACCATGACTTCCCCCCCATCTCAGTCCCCCCCCCATATAATAGTTAATATAAGATGGGATGGTCTTATTTATGAGCCTTCCTACCATATATCGAAAACATAATTACATGTACGCAGACAATTAACATATAAGAATCAATAAAACCTGACCATCGTGGCTCACCCTCAATTGCAAGATTCAATCTAAATATACAAAGATTCTAAGTAAATAAAAGATTCAATAAAATATCCACTAACATTGTATCTATGTGGTTTCTGGCTTAAAATAGACCACCCCATAATTTCCTATGTGTGTCGTAAGAGGCGACTAAGAGTTATACAGCTAATGGATAGGCAGCAGCATCTATCAGTTTAAGATTACCAATCCACCTGCCAAGTGTGGTGATTATGGTAATTCCCCTCAAGGACCCTGGCTTGCAAAGATCTGTTAAGAGGAGGCTTATGTTCAATAGTTTTATATTGCAGATTATCTCAGTTATCCAAATGTTCGCCATTAAACCGTCACTTAATCAACTAAGGCAGAGATCCCACTAATAAGACAACTGCGACCGCAACTTTGTTAAAACAAACTCATATAAAATTACGTCGGCGTCCACACTCTAGGAACGACAAGCTTAATGGATATGTTCAAAGCGTCACCGCTGTCGCTGTCACCGTATCAGTGCGACATCAGCCTAATGCCTGAATTACATTGGTCAAGTATTTAGTGAAGTAGATGAGTTGTATGGTGTAAGCCTATCAGCAGTGGCAGATTTACCAGCAGGCTGGCAGAATTCAGGGGGCGAAGAATTTAGCTAACATTAAGCAATTAAATTTAAAATAGTAAATATTTCAGTAGTTCAGTGGCAAAAATTATACTAACGTCATTTGTAGGGGTATAAAAAATTAAAGCCTCAGGCAAAAATTGAAAGTCTGTATTTTATTACATTGACTTTTCTTAAAAAAAACCATTTGACATGTCCGGGTTTTGGGCTCTAAAATCCAGGGTTTTAACGCGTCTTATCCGTTTTTTTTTTAACTAAACATTTTTTTATGTTTCGTGATCAATGGTTAAGGTTTCTGTTGTCATGTTGCCATAATTTCGCCACATTTTTGAAAAATAAAACATTTTTTTTCTACATCATACCATCAATCACTTGTTATTCACTCCATAATTGCTATAACCATTTTTACATAATAGAGGTATTGCTTAAAATGTAGCTAGTTTGTCACCGCTCTACTAAATACACCAAAAATCTTTGACGAACATAAATCAGGTTAATATATGACTAAAATATAGTTGACTATATACAAAAATAGAACAATCCTTCCGTTTCTGCTGTACTGCTAGCTTCAACTGGAGAACTTTGTGTCATTTACTTAGAGTTCATTATAATGCGATCAACACTTCACATTGCAGATCATTATACTAATATTTGGCAGTCTGAAAACAGAAAAAAAAACCATGGAAATAAAATACTTCTTCATCATCAGGCCATGTTACATCCACTGCTGAAGCTAGGACTACCTAACAGACATTTCTAGTTAGTCACAAGGCTTTTGCTACTGCACTGGGCTTAAAGCAGAGCATAAAGCAGAAGCTTAGTTTGTGATTTTTGATGCATTTAATGAGGCTTAGTACCCCTCATTAAATGCTTCAAAAATCACAAACTAAGCGAACAGCATGATAGTAGAGGTGTGTAACTCTTTACTGAACTGACTCACTGTTCCGAAACATCTAAGTGTTTCGAAAGATTGGAACGTCAGTAATGTTTTAAATGCATCATTTGGAACACTGAATCTGAAACACTACTTTGCGAACCGACCGGACCGTGAACGACGTCGCTTGCGAGTTGCGAGTGAGAGATTTGAGTGAGACACAAAATGCTGAGCGGTGAGCGGGATACATATACGCCCGCTCGCTAGCTCTCGGACAGCGGCTCTTGATTCAATGCACGTAATAATAACCATTATGGTGCTTACATATCAAATACTATTAGGTTGTTTCTTGTATGAAATAGAAGACTAGGTATCATTTTACTTTGACAAAGCTTTTTGAATTGTTTATGTTTGCGCAAATTTAAACAAACACGATCAGTTGTTTTATGATATTGTTTGAATTGCATGTTTATTCAATTGCATCTTTTGAGCCGGTGCCGGTGTTCCAAATGAAACATATCAGTGTTCCGGAACAGTTTAGTGATTCAGATGCAAATGTTCCAATCGCAAAAATGATACACTTTGCGCGGGCCTACATGATAGGGACCTTGGCTCAGGGTGGATTTTTGGTCTCTACAGTTCCTGGGGGCCAATCACATAACAATATTACTATGATTTTGATAAAAATGCAACTCAATGTTACTATTCCTGCAAAAATATGTCAATTTATTAAGTTGATTTACCTTCAATAATACAGTAACTATAACATAGGAAATGCATTACAATAACCTGACAGTAATGAAGATGTTTTCATTGAATTCATAGTCATGTTGTTACATGATTAGGGTCCGTGGCCAAGATCCATGAGAGCTCTGGCTGGTTTATTGCAAATGCAACAAAGGAGGGTAAAGTATGCTGTTGCACTCTACTCTGGTGGATCAGATAAGAGTTATATTAGTCTGCATACTTTTATGTGTTACTGAGTAACACGTAAAAGTATGCAGACAGACAGAGTATGACATTTCTAACAATAATAAGTAGGCAGTTTAAATGTATATCCATGACATCATGGATACATTTAAAAAGATTTCTGTACTAGAATACATTATTCTAGTACAGGAATTTGCCCTTTTAGTCTAACAGCCATGGAAGATCAACCTTCACCCATGTGATAACCATTGATTTCTATCCGGGTCTGGATGGCTGAGGGACTACCCTCCATGCACAGAAAGCATGTTAAGCCATTGGTGCCAGTGGTAATAACATCATCTATAACAAGCATATTCCAAGAAATGGGCAGCAGTGTTTCCAAGTGTGGTGACTATGGCAAAACCATCCCAACACCCATGTTGAACCAAACAATGGAACTGATCAGGACTATAATCTACAGACAAAAACAATATAACTCACCTCAGCATTCCATAGGTGCTATTGAATTAGAATTATCTCCAAAACCACTCAAACTTCCTTGAAATTCCATACCACTAATCTGGCTATCAGCATTGAACGATGCACCATATGAATCATTGCTTGGGGCATGAGAAGTCTCCAGATTCCCATCTCCTGAGTCAGTGGTAGCCGCAGCATCAGGTTCGGCCCAGTTAATCTTGAACCTCGTCACACGGGGCTCTGAAGCCAGGATATTCCTAACTACTTTGTCAAACTGAGGCTTAGCCGGCGGATTCTCTCGTAATTCCGGTTCACTTTCTGAGTACTCATTGTTTATGAAGTAACCGACTCGAACGAACTCTTGACCTCTGTAGGAGCAGGTTAATAACACGACAGTGACTCCTAAAGCGTCGTTTTCAGGTATACGAGTGACGTCAGGAGGCGGCGCTTGAAATACGAACATGTGTCTGCCTTCAGGTATCGGTCCTACGTAAATAGTGTCTAGAACTTGATCGTGCTCCTCTGTTTCGGCTGAACCCACGTATATCATCTTCCATTCTAAATCTTCTTTCAGTTCTTCTATGCATTCAAAGGTTAACTCAAATTGGAATGGATTGAGGAAAGGACTTGGGTTATCCAATACAACAACATTGGTTATGTGCACTTTTGCCATGTTGATTTGTAAACTTTTAGTGTTAAACGTTTCAGCAAACCTTTGCGGAGGTGTTTCAGGTAAATTTCTAAGGATTTAACCGTTAATAATTACGAATAAAACGTTATTTTACCAACGACACAAAAAATATGAGGGTCGGCGAAAAATGACAATTATTTTGGCGGTTGAAATGGTCACGTGATCAAAATAAATTGCGACAACAGAGCCGCAGCGGCAATGACACGTACTAAAATTAAAAAGTTATAATATTTTGACAGTAATAGTTACAATCGAAACATTAGGTCGTATTAGTATCATTTCAGTTTATAGCCTTAGAATAACACTTAAATCTAATAAAACAGGTGATTCTTATATCAAATTTACTATAATACTTACAGGTTTTGGTGTTTTAATAATTGTTTAATCCACTTTTATCAGCACTTCTTACGTCAAGTAAACACCACAAACAAGGAAGACAATGTTGCCATTACTAAAAGAACATATGTATAAAATCATTCTTTTTGTCTATGAAAATTGGTGTAAGAGCATAGAAATATACGAAAAAAAAGCATATCGTTCTAATTTTATTTACCAAATAAATATGCAGCAATCTTTTATTTCGCATTTTATTTTCCCAGTTTTGCATAATTTTACTTTGCCATAATTTCTATTTATCAAATTCTAATCGAATCTATTCTTTGTGTACGTTAATTACAATAAGAATATGCATGATGTTAACATCATGCATATTCGTATTTTAATTAACGTGTCGCACGTAAAAAAAAACTATATATTTGACATGTCGCATTTTTGTAGATTCTTTGCACTTTTAATTATTATTATTGGCAACATTAACATCAAAAGTCATAAATAATAAATATGGCGTCTACAATTGCTTTGTGTTGATCGTATGTTTTTTTCTGTGAAATAATTAATTATTGTTCTATAACGGTTGCTATTTATTTTGTAACAACATTACATCACCTTTGGCTGCTGTGTAACAACATGTTACGGAAGTTATGAATTAAAAACTAGTTGGAAATCAAAGAGAAAGGAGCCCGGGACCAATTTAAAAAAGGTAATCGTATTTTTTGTGCTTTCTTTCTTGTTAATACTAATTACGTGTTTATAACGACTACATCTCAGCCTTATCTGTGTGTTTTCTCACCTATTTTACTTTTATTCTTAGTTTATATCATAGAATTTAAACAGTTTTAGAAGTAACAAATTTGGTTTTGAATTCGTACAGTTATGTCGTCTTATAAGGATGTTGGTGCATAGTTTACGCCTGAGTCACCACTTACGAAGGCCCAATGTCCTCACTAATTAATTCGAGTGTCAATTGTTCATCGTTGTTTATGTAGTAAGGAGTACTTAGTACATAATCTTGATATTAAATTGGCCAGACTATATTCATTACTTACATACAATGTATATTAAGGGTAGGGCAGTGCTCGCCTTGCTCAATAAAATTAGTTCAACGCTGTATCATACATACTTTTCCATTTGCATACCAAGATCTCATAGAAGAAAAAATGTTAAATAACTTACTCAAAAAAGAAACATTATTTTCTATTCATGTTCTGTCATTAGCAAACTTTTTAAAAGTTATCAATTGAAGCCAAACAAACATTTTCGTTTATGGCACAGATTAAAAAAAGTTTATTTTAATTACATTTTACTGTTAGTCTTTTTATTAGGATCTTTTTTTTAGGACCTTAAGATTTTTTACAAGAAGTGGTTACAAAAGACAAAACCAGTACAAAGTACCCTGTCGAGTTAGAAGCGATGAGGAAGCGATAGATTTATCCGGTTTAAATGGTACATATACCAAAATATTTTGTTTTAAAATAATTGTTAAAAATGTTACTGTAGTATATCTACAGTAAATGTATTCCTATGCAAAGGCAGTGATTTTAATATTACAAACAGACACTAGAATTTTATTTATTAGTACATAATAATATGTATTACTAGGGTTTACCCGCAGCTTCACTTGCTTTGAAGCTAATGTCCCTATGTTACTTCTAATACCACCAAGAATATGTGTATAAAGTTTCATGATAATTGGTTAAGTAATTTTCGTGGTGTAAAAAGTGTAACAAACAAACTAATATTCACTTGTATAATATTAGTAGGGATGTATTGATATTTCTTGCATGCGGAGTAAATGCTTAGTAGTGAAGATATTTTTATAAATGTCATAGTAATATTGTGACATAATTAGGCACCACCATCCAATGCCCTTATAGAACCGAAGTACGAGAGGCCGGCGAACTGTAAAGTAGAGCAACAGTTGCACAAAACCCCCTAAAATACTTGAAGTCATAATCCCTCAATCTCATTGCCAGTGACAGCCCTGAGTCCAAGCCCCACAGGGGGCGCCCTCTTGCACAGGTTGCTTAGTTTGTAGTTTTGTAAATCATTTATGAAGGCTGGAGCTCTGTTCGCCTTTATGCTGTGAAGTAGCAAAAGCCTAATGAAAAACGATGAATGTGAGCCCGCTAGTATTTGCAAAACTAAATTAACTTATCATTATTTTCAGTGCTCCTGAATGCTATCTCAAATAAAATGGCGTCGAGCAGAGATGAGGGACCCGTATACTACCGGGAGATACAAAAGAATGCGTATCTTAAGAGGATACCCAATGAAGTTAGAGGTGGGAGTAAGCTGAGGCCTTTGAGCAGTAAAGTAAGTGATGTTAACAGATGCTTTTAGAAATTTCTAATAAAGTAAAAAAGAAAGAAATACCATTTTTATTTATTACTAGCTGACCCATGCGGTTTCACCTGCGTATATCCCGTTCCCATGGGAATCTAGTCTTAAAATACTGTCGATGACACTTGGGGTTCTATCGATCGTTGACAATTATTTCAAACAACTGACAGTAATGTCAATTCATTACAAAAATAATATTGCAGTTAAGTTTCTTAAATTTTCGAAGTTTTCTAACAATTTTCTTCTCCTGACAGTAACAATCACAACAAAGAAAGAATTAGCGAAATTGGTACAGCCGGTCACGCGTGATGTCGTGACCAAGGGAAATAGGGATTCATTTTTAGGGTTCCGTAGCCAAATGGCAAAAAACGGAACCCTTATAGATTCGTCATGTCTGTCTGTCTGTCTGTCTGTCTGTCCGTCCGTATGTCACAGCCACTTTTTTCCGAAACTATAAGAACTATAATGTTGAAACTTGGCAAGTAGATGTATTTTGTGAACCGCATTAAGATTTTCACACAAAAATAGAAAAAAAACAATAAATTTTGGGGTTCCCCATACATAGAACTGAAACTCAAAAAAATTTTTTTCATCGAACCCATACGTGTGGCGTATCTATGAATAGGTCTTCAAAAATGATGTTGAGGTTTCTAATGTAATTTTTTTCTAAACTGAATAGTTTGCGCGAGAGACACTTCCAAAGTGGTAAAATGTGTGTCCCCCCCCCTGTAACTTCTAAAATAAGAGACTGATAAATCTAAAAAAAATATATGATGTACATTACCATGTAAACTTCCAACGAAAATTGGTTTGAACGAGATCTTGTAAGTAGTTTTTTTTTAATACGTCAAAAATCGTAAACCGCAATTTAGCTTTCATTCAATGAACTCGAATATAAAAATATAAAATAACATTTCATTTCATAAACATACGCTTTTTTATTTATTCTTGATATAAAAAATAGGTACGCACTTGTAACTGAAACGGAACCCTTCGTGCGCGAGTCCGACTCGCACTTGGCCGGTTTTTATATATATACTGGGTGGCGCAAAAGTAAAGACTCAATTTGATTCAGTTATAAAAAAAATTCTAAATTAGAAAACTTGATTCAGGTAATTTTAAATGTATATTTGTGCCATTAAATTTCGTACCATTAGGATTTAAAGATGATGTCTTTTAAATGGTGACCTCTAGAGTTGATCACATCTGAGCCCTATTTATGACATTTTGCATAACTAGCCGTAACACTTCCTGCGATATGTTCCTTATTTCTTGATAAATGTTTTCTTTTAGAGCTGCGAGAGTCTGTGGCTTGTTCACATACACCCGAGATTTCAAAAAACTCCAAAGAAAGAAGTCTGGACTATTTATCAAGAAATAAGGAACATATCGCAGGAAGTGTTACAGCCGTTCAGGCTGCAGAGCGTGCCAAACTATTATTCATACATACTCTCGAAAAACAACCCTCTTTCTGGCGCAGCCGGGAAAAATATTGTTGAATTACGTTGAACATATAGTACAAATATGAAATTTTACACACTTATCGTTTATATAGAGAAATAATGCTGAATGCTAATACTTTTTTTTATTTTGGTTGAATTTCGATCACTCTGCAACCACTGGAGAGGTCTAAATTTAAACATAATAAAAAAAAACAGTCTGCACTATATGCTCTATATAAAATACAAGCTTCCCGCGCGCGGTTTCACCCGCGTAACTCCCGTTCCCGTGGGATTAATTATGAAGTATAATTAATTAATTATGAAGTATAATTAATAAAGCCTATATTAATCAGTGATAAAGTAGCATTCAAATGGTGTAAGAATTTAAAAAATCGGTCCATTACTTTTTGACCCAATTCATTACAAACATCCATACATACAAATCTTTCCTCTTTATAATATAAGTATGAGAAATTTTATATGCGCTATTTTCGTAAAAAGGGTACGAAGTTAAACAATATTTTTTACTGCATGATTTCTTTACACAGCGATAGCGTTTACGGAGCAACTACCGAGCGATCATTTACAAAATGTCAAGAGTCAAATGCTTTTTTTTTGAGACCACTCCCGCACTAGACAAAGAAATCCCTGTACCGTGCTTATTTTACAAAAACACAAAACACACCCAGACAATTATTCATGGTTCATCATCATCATCATCATCAGCCCGTATAACGTCCACTGTTGAACATGGGCCTTCTCCCGGGGGAGGGTATTTGCCATAGTCACCACGCTTGGCAGGCGGGTTGGTGACCGCAGTAATATGTGGTACCGCACAAAGAAACGCTGCTGCCTGTTCCTTTATATACGATTATTATAGATGATGTTATAACAATCGGGACCAACAGCTTAACGTGCTTTCCGAGGCACGGAGGGTAGTCCCTCAACCAACTAGACCCAAAAAGAAATCTTAGAATTTACACAAAGATTTCCTGTCCTGTGTGGGGATCGAACCCACGACCTCCGAGATTTAAAACCAGCCAAATACCGCTACGCTACGGAGGTTGTCATGTTTAATACTACAACATATTTTATAATATAGGTTTGGTTTGAAATGACACTTACATTGCTTCATTAACCTTCACAGCGACAGATCAAGTTCTTGCTCGCATTGAGTGTAATACCGTCCATCGGTCCACACGAGAGCGAGCCAAATACTGCTACGCTGCGGAGGTTGTTGATACATGGTTCACATAAAATATTTTTTCTTCCAGAAAGTACCTTTAAAATCAATGTGGACTCAACTATGCGTTCACAACGGTCGCACGCCGTACCTAGAACAGTATCCAGACGCGGAGTCACCCGCTACAGTCTGTCACGCCCCCGTCTGGAGAGCGTGTTTGAGGAGCGCACGTCACGTGACAGCTAGTGTCAAACCCCACACGGGTGACCAGTATGACTTTCTGGTGGACACTGATAATGGTGCTGTAAGGATGCTGGCTCCTGATTGGTGAGTTTTCAATGTGTTCTTGATTCTAAGCCGTGGTATCCGGCTTAGAACTCGCTTCTAAGCCGGATACCACACGGTCTATTAAGGCCGGATACCACATAGTCTTCTAAACTCAATACCGAACGGTGTTTTAAGCCGAATACCACACAGTCTCGCTTAAATGCCGGATACCACACAGTATCGCTTCGAAGCCGGATACTACACGGTGTCGCTTCTAAGCCGGATACCACATGGTCTCAGTTTTAAGCCGGATACCACACAGTATCGATTCGAAGCCGGATACTACATGGTGTCGCTTCTAAGCCGGATACCACATGGTCTCAGTTTTAAGCCGGATACCACACAGTATCGATTCGAAGCCGGATACTACATGGTGTCGCTTCTAAGCCGGATACCACATGGTCTCAGTTTTAAGCCGGATACCACACAGTATCGATTCGAAGCCGGATACTACACGGTGTCGCTTCTAAGCCGGATACCACACAGTATCGATTCGAAGCCGGATACTACATGGTGTCGCTTCTAAGCCGGATACCACATGGTCTCAGTTTTAAGCCGGATACCACACAGTATCGATTCGAAGCCGGATACTACATGGTGTCGCTTCTAAGCCGGATACCACATGGTCTCAGTTTTAAGCCGGATACCACACAGTATCGATTCGAAGCCGGATACTACATGGTGTCGCTTCTAAGCCGGATACCACATGGTCTCAGTTTTAAGCCGGATACCACACAGTCTCGATTCTAAGCCGGATACTACATGGTGTCGCTTCTAAGCCGGATACCACACAGTCTCGATTATAAGCCGGATACCACACAGTCTCGATTCTAAGCCGGATACCACACAGTCTCGCTTCTAAGTTCGTCGAATAACTAAGTATCTTTATTTTTCTTCAGGGAAACCATGCAAGACTGGGTGACTACCCTCCGGAACACCCTCCATGAACTGAAGATCATGGGTAAAGGGGAGAACGTGTATTGTGCCGCCCCCGCACCCCCAGCCCCTCGTGCTGCGGCTAGAGACCCCACGTCACCCCTACCCCCCACTCCGCCTATACCGCCTGATAGGTAAGTCAATTTCAATTATCTCAATTAATTTGATTTTTGCATGTGCAATTGATAACCTCCGTAGCGTAGCGGTATTTGGCTCGCTTTAAATCTCGGAGGGTGGGTAGTTGCCATAGTCACCACGCTTGGCAGGCGGGTTAGTGACCGCAGTATTATGTTGTACCACACAAGGAAACGCTGCTGCCCGTTCCTTGATATACGATTATTGTAGATGATGTTATAACAATCGGGACCAACGCCTTAACGTGCTTTCCGAGGCACGGAGGTTGGTCCCCCAACCAACCAGACCCGGAAAGAAATCTTAGAACTTACACAAAGGTATTCTGTCCGGCGTGGCGATCGAACCCACGACCTCCGAGATTTAAAGCGAGCCAAATACCGCTACGCTACGGAGGTTGTCAATGAAGTGATTAATTTGTGTTATATAAAACATTTCTTTCAGAGTACCAGGCATAGAACTAATACCAAACATTCGACCGACTCAACCAGAATCAGCAATCCGACCAAATGAACCAGCAAATCGAACGAATGACCCAACTTCACGACCAAATGACTCAAGTATCCGACCAAGTGAACCAACTTCACGACCGACAGACTCAAATATTCGATCGAATGACTCAAATATTCGACCGAATGAACCAAATTCACGACCGACAGACTCAAATATTCGATCGAATGAACCAAATTCACGAACGATAGACTCCATATCAGCAATATCCAGCTTAGAACCAATAGAGAACAACCCGGAAGATATAGACATATCGAATTGGGATACTCCGTTTTCATCCCTACCCAGTACCAGTCAACCCCCTACAGGTAAGAGGGGGGTTACTAAGATATGTGGGCAGAACATTTGCTTAGATGATTCGTTGTTTAAGAGGAGTACAACCGATAGTGACGAAGAATTCTTCGCTGAGATAGATAAATTAGAATTGGATGACAATGATTATAAACAAACAGTGATTATAAGTAATGAAGAGAAAGCGAATAATACTACGGAAAATAGGTGAGTTTATATTGATTTAAGATTATACAGTGAACAGCACTACCGACGTGAACCCACTTGTGACACAAGCATTTTAGCTTAGCATGAGGGGTTAACAAAAATAATAGCAGATTTTAAAAAAATTGCTTGAAATCTACAAAAAAAAGGCTCAACTACCCTGGCTTGCCAAGGTCTGTTAAGGTTGAGACCCATGTTCAGCAGTGGACGTTAACGGATTGATAGACTAAAAATAAAATAAAAAAGATTCCCGCGCGCTGTTTCATCCATGTAGCTCCAGTTACCATAGGAACTTCATAATAAAATATAGCCTATAGTCTTCCTCGATAAATGGGCTATCTAACATTGAAAGAAATTTTCAAATTGGACTTGAGATTAGCGCGTTCAAGTAAATAAGCTCTTCAGCTTTATATATTAGTAATTTTGTATAGACTAGCGACCCGCACCGATCACACCATATGGATGTCGTAACAATCGGGACCAACGGCTTAACTTGCTTTCCATAGCACGGAGGGTAGTCCCTCATCCAACCAGATCCGGAAAAGATTTAAAGCAAGCCAAATACCACTTCGCTATGGAGGAATAATAATTTAAAATATTCTTTTTTTTTATTACAGTAACCTTACCACGAATATTACAGTGATACAAGTATCCAACAAGGAACCTCCGCACACAGCCATACCCATACTTGGCCCCGAAACAGACGTATTCGATTTTGAATTCAAACAGAAATTCGTTAACATAGTAAATACTGAAGAAAATGCATACGGAACCACGTTTGATAAAAACGATTCGGAATACGGCCACCTGAGTTTAACTACTACAGTCAATCTAACGGGTGAACGGACTACAGAACCCCATTTTGACACAAACGAACAAAATACGACTAAAACTGAAGGCTTGTATGAAAGACTTTGTATGGCATCGACTTCGACTTCGACTTCAAATTCAAAGCCGTCCCCACTCCCTGTTAAAAAGTTAAAAAATATTGATAAAACTAGAAAATCTTCGCTACCTAATTTAGAAATTGGTGATTCAACTTATGAATATCTTTTTTTGAGTAACAATAATAGTAGTAATGTGAACCATGCAAGTAGCAGTGTGAACCATGGAAGCAATGTGAACCATTCAACTACTTCTTTGAACCAATCAAGCAATTCTGTGAATAATGCAAGCAGTAGTATGCACCAATCTAGCAACTCTGTGAACCATGCAAACAGTAGTATAAACCAAATCAGTCACATCGTGAATCAACCAATCAATTCTCTGAACCATGCAAGCAGTAGTGTACACCAATCAAATAATTCCGTGAACCATGGAAGCAGTAGTGTAAACCAAGGCAGTCATATTGTAAATTCTATGAGCCATGCAAGTAATTCTGTGAATCATGCAACTACAACACTGAATCATGCAATAAACTCTGTGAATCATGCAACTACTACAAACCATAGTAATATATCAAATAGTAATGAAATTAATTGTAACGATTCTATACAATTGACAAGTCAAAGTGAACCTATGTCTAGGATAACGACAGTAGAAAGGTCTAGAAGTCAGAATGCTTTTGATATAACTCAAGGAACGAGAGATAATGTTAGAAGAGCACAGAATAACAGCCCAAAGAGGGAGATAAAAAATCGTGAGTACTTTTTTTACGTTTTTGTCGCCTTGTGTTTTCCGGCTTAGAATAGACCAGAGGTCTTCAAACTACGGCCCGCGGGCCAAATCCGGCCCGCCAGTGCCAACAATTCGGCCCGCGACAACTTAAAGACTAGTGTCATCGATCTAGCCCTCGCATCTAATGTCTTATTGTTGTTACTATTGCTGTGATAAGTTGAAAAAGACAACGCAATATGATAATTACTCGGTCGCGCACTTTGCGACTAGTCTAAAAATAAGAGTATAGTTAAGGATAGAAAAATTAAACAGTTTTGGCCCTTCGAAAATATTGAAAAAATTGTTATGGCGTCAAAGTTTGGAGACCCCTGGAATTGACCATCCCATGTATTCCCATGGCTGTCGTAAGAGTAAATAAATAAAATAAAATAAAAATCATTTTTATTTACGTAAACCTATTACAGGCACTTGTAAATAGTCAAAATAATAATTTAGTATTAATCTATGTATAATTTTAACATTTTATAAATTAGCATATTAAGCTGGTATTTTAGTTATTGTTTTTAATAATGTTTTAGTCTTAACTTTATTATTCAACTTTATTGTGTCCAATAGCTTGTTCTGTCTATACTTATTAAATTATATTACGAACAATAGGCTAGTCGACACCTATGAAATTATGTTACAACGATGTTTATTTCAAAAAGTATTTGTCATATGGAACCTAAATATAATAATTTATGTTCATAAAACTTAAATATGTTTGTATAAACTCAATATGAAAATTATTTCATTTTGTGACGTCATACATCTCGTTAAAAAACATGAACGCGATACTTTACTATTACACTTTCTGAGTCATGACGTCATCGATCTCGAACACAGATAATGTATATAGACCAACATGGCTGACATCGTTTTCATCTCTCAGCCAATTTTATAATATTTATTTTAGTGTTTTCTAGATCTCAAATAAACGCCATATTTTTTTCTTGATGTAGTCAAACCATTCTTAACCATATAAAAATAATTCCAAAAATGTGTCAACCAGCCTATTGTCATTATTTGGGCGGACCATGAGTATAAAACGATGTGTATAATTATTACCCTGAGGTTAGTAGATTATAAGACATATATGGGCATGGACAGTAGCAATATCATGTCAGCGTTAATGTCAATTTATGTTATTATATGACATCCTTTCTTAAAATTCTAATTTTGGATAACATTTTAAATAGTATAAATAATATTTTAGTGGCCAGAACGTCACACCGGTCAATTTAGTGAGGGATTAAAACCTCAAGGCGTTCGCACTTCAGGTATTTAACGGAAAAAAAATCAGAAAGTAGCATTTCTTATCTGATATATTTAAAGATTATTTATTTTGCGAAAGTAAGTGGCAATAACAGACCTATGTTAAGTCATCATTAGGTCAAAAACATAGAAAAAGCCTTGTGAATATCTGTCATCTAAATTGTATACTTTTATTATATTATCATTGTATTGAAATTGCTTGGTCTACTGATGCTATTAACTTTTAAGGCTTATTAACAATAGACCCGTTGTTGATTTTATATTCGCAAAATAAACAATTATTTTAGTTAAAGATGTCATATTCAGACATATTCATTGATAAATACATAAAGTGCGAACGTTGCGCCTAAACCTCACTATAGTACAGATAAATAAAGATCCTCCCGACCCTTAGTTTGCAAAGAACCCTCCGATCCCCTTCTAGACCCGAAGTCCGAGGGGCCCGCGAACTGTCAAGTAGAGCGACAGTTGCACAAAACTCCCCTAAAATACTAAAAGTCATAATCCCTCAATCTCATCGCCAGCGACCGCCCTGAGCCGAGGTCCAAGTCCCACAGGGGGCGCAGGTTGCTTAGTTTGTAGTTTTTAAATAATTTATTAAGGCTGGAGCTCTGCTCGCCTTTATGCCAGGTCATGTAGGAAAAGCCTCGTGGCTAAGAGTAATAAAGGATATTCTATTCGATTAGTTAAAACATAACATTTCGTATTTCCTTACAGAAACTTCAGAAACGCAAGCGCAAACCAAACCTATTTGGAAGAGAGGTTTGACAGAGTTATCACTCCTCTCGCTCACACGATTGCGGTCAATAAAGCAAAATAAGAAACGAGATAGTCCCACTAGAAATGGAACGGAAAACCAACAGGATAGGTAAGTACCAGCCATCGTCTCCGTGTTTTATTGTTTTTGTTTTCCGGGAGGAAATGCATTTACGCATTCCCACCGCATTCCCGCTGCAACGTATTCTTGCGCTGGCGGTGGGATATGTGGGACTCGCCCTCTCCATAGCGTGGTATGCTAAACTCATACCACGAGGAGAGGACCCTACACCACTAAAACCCCCCGGACACTCCTTCAATCCGCCGTTGGCGAGGGCCGGGTTACGCATGAGCAATGCGGCCCAGCCATCGTCTCCCTACCTGTTTTAGGGTGAAGGAAAATTGACTTTTCTAAAGTTAACTATATAACACTAGCTAGCTTCCCGCAAGTGGTTTCATCCGCTTAGTACCCGTTCTCGTGGGAACTTCATCATAAAATCCAAACAAACAATCAAATCTTTCCTCTTTATATTATTAATATAGTAAGTAAATGGAAAAGGAGGTGTAATACTTAGTCTATGTTTCAGGCCGGTTGGCGTGACGTCACCAGTGAAGGTTGTACATAGATCTAGAGCAGACCATAGAGTAGACACCAGCCGTCGAAGAAGCAGCTCTCTAAGCAATGGTAAGTAGGTCATCATCATCATCATCAGCCCGTATAACGTCCACTGCTGAACATGGGCTTCTTCCGAGGGAGAGTATTTGCGAGCAGAGCTCCAGCCTCAATAAATGGTTCTAAACTACAAACTAAGCAACCTGCGCAAGAGGGCGCCCGCTGTGGGGCTTGGACCTCGACTCAGGGCGGTCGTTGGTGATAAGATTTGGAGATTCAGGGAGTATTTTACGAGGGTTTTAAGCAACTATCATATTAAGATTTAAGATTATAAATTAAGGTAACAATAAAGCGTGTTCGTCGAGATTCTTATGGTCCATCTAAACAATAACATACTGAAAGGACAGAACTTACATTTGATCATGGATATAAACTAATAAAATAATATTGTATTTTCATACGTGACATCTTTTAGGCTACAGCTAAATAAACTATTATAATAAGTAGCAATAATCAAATAAACTCAAATAATTTAACACAGTAAATTGATAAGCCAAAATATGTTTTGGCTATTTACAAATACCTGTAATAGATTTACGTGAATACAAACTGTTTTTATTTGAAATGAAATGAAAACGTTTATTGATAATGTGGACGAATCGATCGTACTTATTATAAGTCAAATACAATGATACAAATATAAAAAGATAAAAAAAAAACTTGACTAATTAATTAGTATACATTTTAACAGTCATGTTATTAAATATAATTTAAATCTACCAATGTGGCATGTGATAGTCGCGTATTATAAATATAATTAGAATCAACCAGCGTGGGCTGGGATTCGGTCAGAAGCATAGAACGCGTCGCTCACCTCGCCTTGCGAGTACGACCGGAGCCTATCCTAGCTTCCTACGAGTCTTTCTCTATCTACCTACGTTGTGACACATAGAACGCGTCGCGAGCCTCGCCTTGCGAGTACGACCGGACCCTATCCTAGCTTCCTACGAGTATTTCTCTATCTACCTACGTTGTGACACATAGAACGCGTCGCTCACCTCGCCTTGCGAGTACGACCGGAGCCTATCCTAGCTTCCTACGAGTCTTTCTCTATCTACCTACGTTGTGACACATAGAACGCGTCGCTCACCTCGCCTTGCGAGTACGACCGGAGCCTATCCTAGCTTCCTACGAGTCTTTCTCTATCTACCTACGTTGTGACACATAGAACGCGTCGCGAGCCTCGCCTTGCGAGTACGACCGGACCCTATCCTAGCTTCCTACGAGTATTTCTCTATCTACCTACGTTGTGACACATAGAACGCGTCGCTCACCTCGCCTTGCGAGTACGACCGGAGCCTATCCTAGCTTCCTACGAGTCTTTCTCTATCTACCTACGTTGTGACACATAGAACGCGTCGCGAGCCTCGCCTTGCGAGTACGACCGGATCCTATCCTAGCTTCCTACGAGTCTTTCTCTATCTACCTACGTTGTGACACATAGAACGCGTCCCGAGCCTCGCCTTGCGAGTACGACCGGACCCTATCCTAGCTTCCTACGAGTATTTCTCTATCTACCTACGTTGTGACACATAGAACGCGTCGCGCGCCTCGCCTTGCGAGGACGACCGGACCCTATCCTAGCTTCCTACGAGTCTTTCTCTATCTACCTACGTTGTGACACATAGAACGCGTCGCGAGCCTCGCCTTGCGAGGACGACCGTACCCTATCCTAGCTTCCTACGAGTCTTTCTCTATCTACCTACGTTGTGACACATAGAACGCGTCGCGAGCCTCGCCTGCGAGGACGACCGGACCCTATCCTAGCTTCCTACGAGTCTTTCTCTATCTACCTACGTTGTGACACATAGAACGCGTCGCGAGCCTCGCCTTGCGAGTACGACCGGACCCTATCCTAGCTTCCTACGAGTATTTCTCTATCTACCTACGTTGTGACACATAGAACGCGTCGCTCACCTCGCCTTGCGAGTACGACCGGAGCCTATCCTAGCTTCCTACGAGTCTTTCTCTATCTACCTACGTTGTGACACATAGAACGCGTCGCGAGCCTCGCCTTGCGAGGACGACCGGACCCTATCCTAGCTTCCTACGAGTCTTTCTCTATCTACCTACGTTGTGACACATAGAACGCGTCGCGAGCCTCGCCTTGCGAGTACGACCGGACCCTATCCTAGCTTCCTACGAGTATTTCTCTATCTACCTACGTTGTGACACATAGAACGCGTCGCGAGCCTCGCCTTGCGAGTACGACCGGAGCCTATCCTAGCTTCCTACGAGTCTTTCTCTATCTACCTACGTTGTGACACATAGAACGCGTCGCGAGCCTCGCCTTGCGAGGACGACCGGACCCTATCCTAGCTTCCTACGAGTCTTTCTCTATCTACCTACGTTGTGACACATAGAACGCGTCGCGAGCCTCGCCTTGCGAGTACGACCGGACCCTATCCTAGCTTCCTACGAGTATTTCTCTATCTACCTACGTTGTGACACATAGAACGCGTCGCTCACCTCGCCTTGCGAGTACGACCGGAGCCTATCCTAGCTTCCTACGAGTCTTTCTCTATCTACCTACGTTGTGACACATAGAACGCGTCGCGCGCCTCGCCTTGCGAGGACGACCGGACCCTATCCTAGCTTCCTACGAGTCTTTCTCTATCTACCTACGTTGTGACACATAGAACGCGTCGCGAGCCTCGCCTTGCGAGTACGACCGGACCCTATCCTAGCTTCCTACGAGTATTTCTCTATCTACCTACGTTGTGACACATAGAACGCGTCGCTCACCTCGCCTTGCGAGTACGACCGGAGCCTATCCTAGCTTCCTACGAGTCTTTCTCTATCTACCTACGTTGTGACACATAGAACGCGTCGCGAGCCTCGCCTTGCGAGTACGACCGGAGCCTATCCTAGCTTCCTACGAGTCTTTCTCTATCTACCTACGTTGTGACACATAGAACGCGTCGCGAGCCTCGCCTTGCGAGTACGACCGGACCCTATCCTAGCTTCCTACGAGTATTTCTCTATCTACCTACGTTGTGACACATAGAACGCGTCGCTCACCTCGCCTTGCGAGTACGACCGGAGCCTATCCTAGCTTCCTACGAGTCTTTCTCTATCTACCTACGTTGTGACACATAGAACGCGTCGCTCACCTCGCCTTGCGAGTACGACCGGACCCTATCCTAGCTTCCTACGAGTATTTCTCTATCTACCTACGTTGTGACACATAGAACGCGTCGCGAGCCTCGCCTTGCGAGTACGACCGGAGCCTATCCTAGCTTCCTACGAGTCTTTCTCTATCTACCTACGTTGTGACACATAGAACGCGTCGCGAGCCTCGCCTTGCGAGGACGACCGGACCCTATCCTAGCTTCCTACGAGTCTTTCTCTATCTACCTACGTTGTGACACATAGAACGCGTCGCGAGTCTCGCCTTGCGAGTACGACCGGACCCTATCCTAGCTTCCTACGAGTATTTCTCTATCTACCTACGTTGTGACACATAGAACGCGTCGCTCACCTCGCCTTGCGAGTACGACCGGAGCCTATCCTAGCTTCCTACGAGTCTTTCTCTATCTACCTACGTTGTGACACATAGAACGCGTCGCGCGCCTCGCCTTGCGAGGACGACCGGACCCTATCCTAGCTTCCTACGAGTCTTTCTCTATCTACCTACGTTGTGACACATAGAACGCGTCGCGAGCCTCGCCTTGCGAGGACGACCGTACCCTATCCTAGCTTCCTACGAGTCTTTCTCTATCTACCTACGTTGTGACACATAGAACGCGTCGCGAGCCTCGCCTGCGAGGACGACCGGACCCTATCCTAGCTTCCTACGAGTCTTTCTCTATCTACCTACGTTGTGACACATAGAACGCGTCGCGAGCCTCGCCTTGCGAGTACGACCGGACCCTATCCTAGCTTCCTACGAGTATTTCTCTATCTACCTACGTTGTGACACATAGAACGCGTCGCTCACCTCGCCTTGCGAGTACGACCGGAGCCTATCCTAGCTTCCTACGAGTCTTTCTCTATCTACCTACGTTGTGACACATAGAACGCGTCGCGAGCCTCGCCTTGCGAGGACGACCGGACCCTATCCTAGCTTCCTACGAGTCTTTCTCTATCTACCTACGTTGTGACACATAGAACGCGTCGCGAGCCTCGCCTTGCGAGTACGACCGGACCCTATCCTAGCTTCCTACGAGTATTTCTCTATCTACCTACGTTGTGACACATAGAACGCGTCGCGAGCCTCGCCTTGCGAGTACGACCGGAGCCTATCCTAGCTTCCTACGAGTCTTTCTCTATCTACCTACGTTGTGACACATAGAACGCGTCGCGAGCCTCGCCTTGCGAGGACGACCGGACCCTATCCTAGCTTCCTACGAGTCTTTCTCTATCTACCTACGTTGTGACACATAGAACGCGTCCCGAGCCTCGCCTTGCGAGTACGACCGGACCCTATCCTAGCTTCCTACGAGTATTTCTCTATCTACCTACGTTGTGACACATAGAACGCGTCGCGCGCCTCGCCTTGCGAGGACGACCGGACCCTATCCTAGCTTCCTACGAGTCTTTCTCTATCTACCTACGTTGTGACACATAGAACGCGTCGCGAGCCTCGCCTTGCGAGGACGACCGTACCCTATCCTAGCTTCCTACGAGTCTTTCTCTATCTACCTACGTTGTGACACATAGAACGCGTCGCGAGCCTCGCCTGCGAGGACGACCGGACCCTATCCTAGCTTCCTACGAGTCTTTCTCTATCTACCTACGTTGTGACACATAGAACGCGTCGCGAGCCTCGCCTTGCGAGTACGACCGGACCCTATCCTAGCTTCCTACGAGTATTTCTCTATCTACCTACGTTGTGACACATAGAACGCGTCGCTCACCTCGCCTTGCGAGTACGACCGGAGCCTATCCTAGCTTCCTACGAGTCTTTCTCTATCTACCTACGTTGTGACACATAGAACGCGTCGCGAGCCTCGCCTTGCGAGGACGACCGGACCCTATCCTAGCTTCCTACGAGTCTTTCTCTATCTACCTACGTTGTGACACATAGAACGCGTCGCGAGCCTCGCCTTGCGAGTACGACCGGACCCTATCCTAGCTTCCTACGAGTATTTCTCTATCTACCTACGTTGTGACACATAGAACGCGTCGCGAGCCTCGCCTTGCGAGTACGACCGGAGCCTATCCTAGCTTCCTACGAGTCTTTCTCTATCTACCTACGTTGTGACACATAGAACGCGTCGCGAGCCTCGCCTTGCGAGGACGACCGGACCCTATCCTAGCTTCCTACGAGTCTTTCTCTATCTACCTACGTTGTGACACATAGAACGCGTCGCTCACCTCGCCTTGCGAGTACGATCGGAGCCTATCCTAGCTTCCTACGAGTCTTTCTCTATCTACCTACGTTGTGACACATAGAACGCGTCGCTCACCTCGCCTTGCGAGTACGACCGGAGCCTATCCTAGCTTCCTACGAGTCTTTCTCTATCTACCTACGTTGTGACACATAGAACGCGTCGCGCGCCTCGCCTTGCGAGGACGACCGGACCCTATCCTAGCTTCCTACGAGTCTTTCTCTATCTACCTACGTTGTGACACATAGAACGCGTCGCGAGCCTCGCCTTGCGAGTACGACCGGACCCTATCCTAGCTTCCTACGAGTATTTCTCTATCTACCTACGTTGTGACACATAAAACGCGTCGCTCACCTCGCCTTGCGAGTACGACCGGAGCCTATCCTAGCTTCCTACGAGTCTTTCTCTATCTACCTACGTTGTGACACATAGAACGCGTCGCGAGCCTCGCCTTGCGAGTACGACCGGACCCTATCCTAGCTTCCTACGAGTATTTCTCTATCTACCTACGTTGTGACACATAGAACGCGTCGCTCACCTCGCCTTGCGAGTACGACCGGAGCCTATCCTAGCTTCCTACGAGTCTTTCTCTATCTACCTACGTTGTGACACATAGAACGCGTCGCGAGCCTCGCCTTGCGAGGACGACCGGACCCTATCCTAGCTTCCTACGAGTCTTTCTCTATCTACCTACGTTGTGACACATAGAACGCGTCGCGAGCCTCGCCTTGCGAGTACGACCGGACCCTATCCTAGCTTCCTACGAGTATTTCTCTATCTACCTACGTTGTGACACATAGAACGCGTCGCGAGCCTCGCCTTGCGAGTACGACCGGAGCCTATCCTAGCTTCCTACGAGTCTTTCTCTATCTACCTACGTTGTGACACATAGAACGCGTCGCGAGCCTCGCCTTGCGAGGACGACCGGACCCTATCCTAGCTTCCTACGAGTCTTTCTCTATCTACCTACGTTGTGACACATAGAACGCGTCGCTCACCTCGCCTTGCGAGTACGATCGGAGCCTATCCTAGCTTCCTACGAGTCTTTCTCTATCTACCTACGTTGTGACACATAGAACGCGTCGCTCACCTCGCCTTGCGAGTACGACCGGAGCCTATCCTAGCTTCCTACGAGTCTTTCTCTATCTACCTACGTTGTGACACATAGAACGCGTCGCGCGCCTCGCCTTGCGAGGACGACCGGACCCTATCCTAGCTTCCTACGAGTCTTTCTCTATCTACCTACGTTGTGACACATAGAACGCGTCGCGAGCCTCGCCTTGCGAGTACGACCGGACCCTATCCTAGCTTCCTACGAGTATTTCTCTATCTACCTACGTTGTGACACATAAAACGCGTCGCTCACCTCGCCTTGCGAGTACGACCGGAGCCTATCCTAGCTTCCTACGAGTCTTTCTCTATCTACCTACGTTGTGACACATAGAACGCGTCGCGAGCCTCGCCTTGCGAGTACGACCGGAGCCTATCCTAGCTTCCTACGAGTCTTTCTCTATCTACCTACGTTGTGACACATAGAACGCGTCGCGAGCCTCGCCTTGCGAGGACGACCGGACCCTATCCTAGCTTCCTACGAGTCTTTCTCTATCTACCTACGTTGTGACACATAGAACGCGTCGCGAGCCTCGCCTTGCGAGTACGACCGGACCCTATCCTAGCTTCCTACGAGTATTTCTCTATCTACCTACGTTGTGACACATAGAACGCGTCGCGAGCCTCGCCTTGCGAGTACGACCGGAGCCTATCCTAGCTTCCTACGAGTCTTTCTCTATCTACCTACGTTGTGACACATAGAACGCGTCGCGAGCCTCGCCTTGCGAGGACGACCGGATCCTATCCTAGCTTCCTACGAGTCTTTCTCTATCTACCTACGTTGTGACACATAGAACGCGTCGCGAGCCTCGCCTTGCGAGTACGACCGGACCCTATCCTAGCTTCCTACGAGTATTTCTCTATCTACCTACGTTGTGACACATAGAACGCGTCGCTCACCTCGCCTTGCGAGTACGACCGGAGCCTATCCTAGCTTCCTACGAGTCTTTCTCTATCTACCTACGTTGTGACACATAGAACGCGTCGCGCGCCTCGCCTTGCGAGGACGACCGGACCCTATCCTAGCTTCCTACGAGTCTTTCTCTATCTACCTACGTTGTGACACATAGAACGCGTCGCGAGCCTCGCCTTGCGAGGACGACCGTACCCTATCCTAGCTTCCTACGAGTCTTTCTCTATCTACCTACGTTGTGACACATAGAACGCGTCGCGAGCCTCGCCTGCGAGGACGACCGGACCCTATCCTAGCTTCCTACGAGTCTTTCTCTATCTACCTACGTTGTGACACATAGAACGCGTCGCGAGCCTCGCCTTGCGAGTACGACCGGACCCTATCCTAGCTTCCTACGAGTATTTCTCTATCTACCTACGTTGTGACACATAGAACGCGTCGCTCACCTCGCCTTGCGAGTACGACCGGAGCCTATCCTAGCTTCCTACGAGTCTTTCTCTATCTACCTACGTTGTGACACATAGAACGCGTCGCGAGCCTCGCCTTGCGAGGACGACCGGACCCTATCCTAGCTTCCTACGAGTCTTTCTCTATCTACCTACGTTGTGACACATAGAACGCGTCGCGAGCCTCGCCTTGCGAGGACGACCGGACCCTATCCTAGCTTCCTACGAGTCTTTCTCTATCTACCTACGTTGTGACACATAGAACGCGTCGCGAGCCTCGCCTTGCGAGGACGACCGGACCCTATCCTAGCTTCCTACGAGTCTTTCTCTATCTACCTACGTTGTGACACATAGAACGCGTCGCGAGCCTCGCCTTGCGAGGACGACCGGACCCTATCCTAGCTTCCTACGAGTTTTTCTCTATCTACCTACGTTGTGACACATAGAACGCGTCGCGAGCCTCGCCTTGCGAGGACGACCGGACCCTATCCTAGCTTCCTACGAGTCTTTCTCTATCTACCTACGTTGTGACACATAGAACGCGTCGCTCACCTCGCCTTGCGAGGACGACCGGACCCTATCCTAGCTTCCTACGAGTCTTTCTCTATCTACCTACGTTGTGACACATAGAACGCGTCGCGAGCCTCGCCTTGCGAGGACGACCGGACCCTATCCTAGCTTCCTACGAGTCTTTCTCTATCTACCTACGTTGTGACATATAGAACGCGTCGCGAGCCTCGCCTTGCGAGGACGACCGGACCCTATCCTAGCTTCCTACGAGTCTTTCTCTATCTACCTACGTTGTGACACATAGAACGCGTCGCGAGCCTCGCCTTGCGTGGACGACCGGACCCTATCCGAGCTTCCTACGAGTCTTTCTCTATCTACCTACGTTGTGACACATAGAACGCGTCGCGAGCCTCGCCTTGCGTGGACGACCGGACCCTATCCTAGCTTCCTACGAGTCTTTCTCTATCTACCTACGTTGTGACACATAGAACGCGTCGCGAGCCTCGCCTTGCGTGGAGGACCGGACCCTATCCTAGCTTCCTACGAGTCTTTCTCTATCTACCTACGTTGTTACACATAGAGCGCGTCGCGAGCCTCGCCTTGCGAGTACGACCGGACCCTATCCTAGCTTCCTACGAGTCTTTCTCTATCTACCTACGTTGTGACACATAGAGCGCGTCGCTCACCTCGCCTTGCGAGTACGACCGGACCCTATCCTAGCTTCCTACGAGTCTTTCTCTATCTACCTACGTTGTGACACATAGAGCGCGTTGCGAGCCTCGCCTTGCGAGGACGACCGGACCCTATCCTAGCTTCCTACGAGTCTTTCTCTATATACCTACGTTGTTACACCCGGAGAAGAAAGACTATGAGAAACTCCGAGATCATTAAATTTATATTTATTGTAACACTGTGTCCAGGACAAGCCCCCGGGCCGGTGTCGCTCACCCCTCTGCGGGCGCGACAAGCGGCCACCCTGCAAGCGGAGCAGCGCCGGGGCGCCGCGCTCGCCGCCACCATCCCCGTCAGAGAAGCACCCGTGTTCGCGCACTACGACAAGCAAGTGTGGTAAGAGACGAGTATTATTACAATAAAAACGCGTTGAAGCAACAAATTAACTATTCAGCTTAAGAGCGTTTCCTGAGTATCCGATCCGATATCGGTGTCGGACGACGATAGCCGACAACAAAAGTTGATTTCACATCGTTCCGATTCGGCCATTTGCTCGATAGCTTCTTGCGAGCAGGTCATCATGGCAAACTATAAATAGAAAATTTTATTTGCTGTATGTATTATATTTGAGACGCAAAAAAGGTCTGTCCAAAGAAAGTATTGGACCCAGTAACCATGGTGACTATGGCAAATACCTTCCCCCGGGAGGAGGCCCGTGTTCAGCAGTGGACGTTATACGGGCTGATAATGATTGTAATTTTGACAAGAACAAGTGTATGTAATTAGATATTTATATGTATAGGTGCCGTGTGGTTTCCGGCTTAGAATAGACCACCCATGTCTTCCTATGGGTGTCATAAAAGGCGACTAAGGGACATATGGCTGATGGATGGGCAGCAGCATCTATTAGCTCAGGGTTTACATCTTACTGCGATCACCAATCCGTCTGCCAAGCGTGGTGATTATGGCAATATCCCTCTAAGATCCTGGCTTGCCAAGGTCTGTTAAGAGGAGGCCCATGTTCAGCAGTGGACGTAAACGGGCTGTTGATGATGAAATACCTAAGTGCTGAATCAATTTTATTATTTCACAAATAATGTGGGTTTCTATCGATCGTTGACAGTTATTTCAATCAACTGACAGTAATGTCAATTCATTACAAAAATAATATTGCAGTTGAGTTTTCTTAAATTTTCTTATTTTTCGAGCTATTTTCTTAATGTTCTTTTTCATTATAACGTTCTCCTGGCCAATAACAATCTCAACAATTAAAAATATAGCGAAATCGGTTCTGCTGTTCTCGAGATTTGCGCCTAGCGACACATTCAGATTCATTTTTATGTTATAGATATTTATATCTATAACATAAAAATGAATCTACGACATCGTTTAAATTTTATATTTTAATATAAAATTTAAACGATGTTTGACTGAAAAATCACGATATTTCTTTATACTAATTCCAGGATAGCATGGTGGAACAGCGCTGGCGCTCGTCTGTGTGGGAGAGTGGGGGACCGCGTGGTGGCTATAAGGGGGGTGGCCCCCACCAATGTTACCCACGCGAGACAACTTCTAGGCAGGGGGGCTAGTGTGAGTTAATCCTACTAATATTACAAAGTAGCTTATGGGACCGCGTTGGGGCTATTAGAGCAGGGTTTCTTAAACTTTAGCAGTCACGGACCACTTTCACAACTTAAAAAATTCCATGGTCCCCTGAAAATTACTACTTAGTTAATGAGAAGGGTGCTGCTGTTTGGCCTTAATGAGAACGAATAAATTGTGGGATTGTCTTCGACAAGACTGACCTACTGCGGACCCCTGATATACATGCTACGGACCCCCAAGGGAGGTCTAAAAAAATGGCGATGTAAAATCAGCGAAAAAAAAAAAAAACACCTCAATTTGTTGCTTTTTTGTTGCTAATTAGTTGCCAGAAAATTAATTTGTTGCTTCAACCGATCGAAAAAAATCGGCAATAACGCTAACTTTTCAATAAGATAGCTTGGAAATCACTGGATGTGGGCTGATCGATCAAGCGAATAGTGGTCAATTTGTTGCTAATTTGTTGCTGAAAGATGGTAGGGAGAAATAAATAAAAATAAAAAAATAGTTTTTTTTCAATTATGCCAAAATAAATAATGTCCACGCTAGCTTAACTAACGATTTGTCCGTAAAAAAACGATTGTAAAAATTTGTTGCTGCTCATACTGCAGCTTGTTTTAGCATAAAGAGTCAGCAACAAAATAAAAACCGGAAGTCAAGAGAAGTTGGAGATCGGTATACAAAAAAAACCGGCCACGCTAGCTTAACTAACGATTTTTCCGTAAAAAACGATTGCAAAAATTTGTTGCTGCTCATACTGCAGCTTGTTTTAGCTTAAAGAGTCAGCAACAAAATAAAAACCGGAAGTCAAAAGAATTTGGAGATCGGTATACAAAATAAAACGGCCACGCTAGCTTAACTAACGATTTTTCCGTAAAAAAACGATTGCAAAAATTTGTTGCTGCTCATACTGCAGCTTGTTTTAGCATAAAGAGTCAGCAACAAAATAAAAACCGGAAGTCAAGAGAAGTTGGAGATCGGTATACAAAAAAAACCGGCCACGCTAGCTTAACTAGCGATTTTTCCGTAAAAAAACGATTGCAAAAATTTGTTGCTGCTCATACTGCAGCTTGTTTTAGCATAAAGAGTCAGCAACAAAATAAAAACCGGAAGTCAAGAGAATTTGGAGATCGGTATACAAAATAAAACGGCCACGCTAGCTTAAGTAACGATTTTTCCGTAAAAAAACGATTGTAAAAATTTGTTGCTGCTCATACTGCAGCTTGTTTTAGCATAAAGCGTCAGCAACAAAATAAAAACCGGTAGTCAAGAGAAGTTGGAGATCGGTATACAAAAAAAACCGGCCACGCTAGCTTAACTAACGATTTTTCCGTAAAAAATCGATTGCAAAAATTTGTTGCTGCTCATAATGCAGCTTCTTTTAGCATAAAGAGTCAGCAACAAAATAAAAACCGGAAGTCAAGAGAAGTTGGAGATCGGTATACAAAAAAAACCGGCCACGCTAGCTTAACTAGCGATTTTTCCGTAAAAAAACTATTGTAAAAATTTGTTGCTGCTCATACTGCAGCTTGTTTAAGCATAAAGAGTCAGCAACAAAATAAAAACCGGAAGTCAAGAGAAGTCAGAGATCGGTATACAAAAAAAACCGGCCACGCTAGCTTTACTAACGATTTTTCCGTAAAAAAACGATTGCAAAAATTTGTTGCTGCTCATACTGCAGCTTGTTTTAGCATAAAGAGTCAGCAACAAAATAAAAACCGGTAGTCAAGAGAAGTTGGAGATCGGTATACAAAAAAAACCGGCCACGCTAGCTTAACTAACGATTTTTCCGTAAAAAATCGATAGCAAAAATTTGTTGCTGCTCATACTGCAGCTTGTTTTAGCATAAAGAGTCAGCAACAAAATAAAAACCGGAAGTCAAGAGAAGTTGGAGATCGGTATACAAAAAAACCGGCCACGCTAGCTTAACTAACGATTTTTCCGTAAAAAAACGATTGCAAAAATTTGTTGCTGCTCATACTGCAGCTTGTTTTAGCATAAAGAGTCAGCAACAAAATAAAAACCGGAAGTCAAGAGAATTTGGAGATCGGTATACAAAATAAAACGGCCACGCTAGCTGTTAGCGATGTTGAGCGCCACAGCGGGGAGGGCACGCACGCGGGGAGCAGTGACGCGCCGGCGGCGCACAGTGGATCGTCCCCATACAAGAGGTTGGACATAGAAACAAAAATTAAAAAAGTATTTAATTTGAAAAAAAAAATATATACAGTCGCATTCCTCTATTGAAGAGCAACAAAAATGATTACTACGCGTTTTTTATTTGACCAGCACTTCACGAGCAAATCGATGAAAACTCTTATTTTTGTATGGAAACGAACACAAAAATGTCTGTATCTCATGATTCCCTCCTTGTTTCGATTTGCGGTTTTCATTACTGTTATTTACCTACTTTATGCCACATTTTCTCCAAAGACACATGGTGCCCCCAGAGGGCCCCTTCCGAAATATTTTTCCTATAGCAACTATCTTTGTTATTGTATTACTGACGGAATAGAGGTACATTTGGTATACTTATTACCGAGAATTAGTTATCACTAAGCAGTTCCTTAAATAACAGGTGCATTAGTGAATAATTTAATGACTTATTAAGGCTTTTGTTGTAATATAACAAAAGCCTTAATAAGTCATTAAATAACGACAACCAGTACTAGCTTAATCTAATTAGTTATTGTAATTACTGAGAATTACACATAATTAAGAAAGTAAATGAAGAAAAGGCGCATTAGTATGTTCTATATATTGAAAAAAAATATCGCTAATGAGTTGTGACATCGTATTAGTTAGCTAATAACAAGTCGAAAAGAAAAGTTTTATGATGAATAAGAAAATATGTATTAAAATCTTTTTAATGCAACATGACACTATAAAATATCATTAAACCTTATAGTAAATTACAATTAAACCTATAATAATTTAAAAATAAAAAAATAAACAACTACCAATAACTAAATTAAAAATATTAAATATAATAAAAAATAAATTAATTAATACTACTATTTAGTTACTAACTATTAAATAACTATAAAGCTTAAACTACATTTTCTTCATCTTCATCATCATGATCATCATTGTCGTCATCTTCTTCAATGTCACTATATTCCGAAACTGCTTCAACTAATGTATCAGTTGAAGTGTCAATGAGCTCCAATTCACTCCGATCAGGTATGAGCAAATCGTCCAGTTCTCTAAATGAAGATTTTTTAAATTTATTGGTCATCTTCGGTCGTAGGCTCGTAAGAAGAGGATCGGAAGATAACAGAAGATTATGAAGAATGTCTTCATTAGTGGCGATGCTACTGTGCTTCCGTGTATGATTTTCTCGAAATTTACGAAAATCCTTGTTTCTTGCTTCAGATACTTCCTCAGACAAAAAACCTATAGGCACTACTGATAGGTGCTCCACTATCTGCGATCCATGAATCAGCAATTTATGTAAACTAGATGGCATGTTATACCACGGATATAACTGCACGAATTAATTTGCTGTTTCATCACAATATAATTTGAATTTTTGAATTTGAATTTTTTCGCCTGAAGAAATGCATTGCAAAATTACGGCGAGTCTTCTAATTAAATTGACGTCTAATTTAGTAATATCCGCAGTCATTTCAGGGTTTGCAAAAAACCTTCTAGCAGCATTTCCAGTGTTTGTATTGCCACTACCCTGCTTAACAACATCTAGAAGTAAGCCTGTCTTTCTTCGGAAAGCTGCTTGAATAGCTTCTTTCTTATCTTTAACAATTTGTTTGTTGTCGTCACCTTTTGCTTGCCATGATTTTATGTCCATTTTGTAAGCAATGTGTAATAAACATTCCATAGAACGAATCAAAGCATGCAACGAACTAAATCCATGCTTGTATAAATCTTCATTCACAGGTTTAGCTCTCACTTCTTCCAAATTATTCATCTCGCTTGGGCGAGCTTTGCACAAATCACACACTGCTGCTGATGTTCCAGATATTATTGAATGCACTTTACCATCAATCATGGTTAACCACAGATTGTGCTTAACAGTAGCATAGCCGCAATCAGTTGGGATCAGTCCACGAATCTCAGTCTCAAATATCTCCATTTCAGCGTTCACGTTTGCCTCTGTTTCTTTCATAAACTTAAATGAAATCGGACGACAGTATGTGGTTGACGATGGCCGACTATTCTGCCACACTGTGATTCCACTAGAAGTCATTAACTTAAGAGGTACAAGACTTGCCATAAATACACTGCATAAATCTTGTTCACTGGTTGTTGTCCTTTGATGATAAATGCTTTGACTCGAAGCTCCATCAAAACCCCATTTACTGTGAAGCACAAGTTGTTCACCAGCATCAAAATTCGATTCAAGTGAATCGACCAGCCTCCTAACTGTGAGATCAAGGAGGGCTTGGAGCCGTATCTTTGCGGAAGTATCAGTCACAGTTACGTCTTCTTTTGCCGGGTAACACTTAAGCTTTTCTTTCACTAACATGTAATAGCTTGGGTATTTCGTATGACCTTCTTTAAAACTAAAGTCCCTAAGTGTGATGTAACGCCATTTGGATAACTGCATGCTAACATAAAGAGCAAGGGCTTTGTGAGTAGGAACTTCATGAAACAAAGTATTCTGTTTAGATTTCAGGACATTCAAAACTGTTGAGACGTGTTCAGGATTTCCCAGCAAATGTTTCATTATTCTGGCCACATCATTTTTTCCGGCAGACTTAAGTGCACTTTCAACAGTATGTAAAAGCTCATTTGGACGACTGCAACTAGCAATATTTTCATCAACACGTCTTCTTTTCTGTCTACTCGATAGATCTTCAAAGTGTTTGCGAGGAGAAATATATGTTGAAGTTGATGCATCCGATTTTGATGGACTGATTACCTTTTCTGCCTCATTTTCAGCTTCTTCAGTGGGAACAATATTTTCCTTAAAGCAATTTGGCCAAATTATATCGGAACTTAACCACTCTCTGTTCTTGTTCATGAACTTGTCGACTGACCTTCTTGATCGCACCCATTTGGAGTAAATCTGATAGCAAAATCGTCGACACCAGTTCTTTAGATCCGACACATCATTTTCACTTAACTGGACGTTACTATTCGACTTCAATGTGATAAATAAATCATCATAGTCACGAAGGTCTTTATGATTACAAAGAGCAACATAAAGATCTAGATAAGTAGAAAAGCCACGGAAAGCCATAATGACAACACTTAGTAGAGGTTGTAATTACAACTGAAGTATATTTGCAAAACACACACATATTTAAAGGGCAGCAAGTTTGCAACTAGCAATAAACTTGATAAGCTAATGATGACATGAGCCAATCACAATGCATAGCTTAATGGCTGTTAACATAGTAATTACAATAACTAATTAGATTAAGCTAGTACTGGTAGTCGTTATTTAATGACTTATTAACGCTTTTGTTATATTACAGCAAAGGCCTTTATAAGTCATTAAAGTACTCACTAATGCACCTGTTATTTAAGGAACTGCTTAGTGATAACTAATTCTTGGTAATAAGTATACTAAATGTACCTCTTTTCCGTCAGTAATACAATAACAAAGATAGTTGCTATAGGCAAAATATTTCGGAAGGGGCCCTCTGGGGGCACCATGTGTCTTTGGAGAAAATGTGGCATAAAGTAGGTAAATAACAGTAATGAAAACCGCAAATCGAAACAAGGAGGGAATCATGAGATACAGACATTTTTGTGTTCGTTTCCATACAAAAATAAGAGGTTTCATCGATTTGCTCGTAAAGTGCTGGTCAAATAAAAAAAGCGTAGTAATCATTTTTGTTGCTCTTCAATAGAGGAATGCAACTGTATATTTTTTTTTTCAAATTAAATACTTTTTCAATTTTTGATTCTATGTCCAACCTCTTGTATGGGGACGATCCACTGTGCGGCGGCGGGCGGCCAGTGCTACTACCTCAGCGACTTTGTCGCTAGATCTAGTGATAGTGATTTTCAGAGCTGCACAGCGATTTTCTGATATACTCACTCGATAAAAACGAATACAAATATTGGTTCACCCATCCAAGGCCAAGATTGGTCCCGACCACAGATTAAGATATACCTAGATGACACAAGTATCACGATCTATATGAAAACCAAGCGTGCCATTTTTTGAATGCCTAATATGACGTCACAAGAACTAATTAGTGATGGGAAGACGCCGCCTTACGCGGCGGCGGTTAGCGGTTTGAATCGATTCGAGTTCGCCTTTGTATATACAATTTCACAATTACTATACGAATACTATTTATTGCACGGATATACATTTATTGAGTAAGTGTTTACAGTAAAGAATTATTAAGAATCGTTCAAATCGATTTATGTATGATTTTATAACAGAGTAATGAGATACGCAGAGGCATGAGATTAACAGAGGAAAATAAAATTTCTGATCGGCTTATAAGGCTGTTAGGAATATATATATTTTACAAAATTGTTAGTATTTCGTAATGCTGGTGTATACTTCGACGTACTGACTACTTTCTGTGACTGTTTTTGTTGTTCAACCGTCTAAAATAATTTTCTTGAGTTGTAACGTTGGTTGTTTTAAGCATATTACTTGTTTATCATTGATTACATGGGGAATACTAAAAAAGTCACGAAATGGTACGATTATTTATTAAAATTCTCTACATAATAAGTACCTACTTATATATAATACAAAATCATTCGTCTATTTCCGAAATCGATTCTCGAAAATCGATTTGTGTTGCATATGATGAAAAGTCGCTGAGGTGGTAGCACTGGCCGCCCGCCGCCGCCGGGGCGTCACTGCTCCCCGCGTGCGTGCCCTCCCCGCTGTGGCGCTCCCCTAGCGTGGCCGTTTTATTTTGAATACCGATCTCCAAATTCTCTTGACTTCCGGTTTTTATTTTGTTGCTGACTCTTTATGCTAAAACAAGCTGCAGTATGAGCAGCAACAAATTTTTGCAATCGTTTTTTTACGGAAAAATCGTTAGTTAAGCTAGCGTGGCCGGTTATTTTGTATACCGATCTCCAACTTCTCTTGACTTCCGGTTTTTATTTTGTTGCTGACTCTTTATGCTAAAACAAGCTGCAGTATGAGCAGCAACAAATTTTTGCAATCGATTTTTTACGGAAAAATCGTTAGTTAAGCTAGCGTGGCCGGTTTTTTTTGTATACCGATCTCCAACTTCTCTTGACTACCGGTTTTTATTTTGTTGCTGACTCTTTATGCTAAAACAAGCTGCAGTATGAGCAGCAACAAATTTTTACAATCGTTTTTAGGGTTCCGTAGCCAAATGGCAAAAAACGGAACCCTTATAGATTCGTCATGTCTGTCTGTCTGTCTGTCTGTCTGTCTGTCTGTCTGTCCGTCCGTCAGCCACTTTTTTCCAAAACTATAAGGACTATAATGTTGAAACTTGGCAAGTAGATGTATGTTGTGAACCGCATTAAGATTTTTACACAAAAATATAAAAGAAACAAATAATTTTGGAGTTCCCCATACATAGAAATGAAACTCAAAAATTTTTTTTTCATCGAACCCTTACGTGTGGGGTATCTATGGATAGGTCTTCAAAAATGATATTGAGGTTTCTAATGTCATTTTTTTCTAAACTGAATAGTTTGCGCGAGAGACACTTCCAAAGTGGTAAAATGTGTGTCCCCCCCCCCTGTAACTTCTAAAATAAGAGAATGATAAAACTAAAAAAAATATATGATGTACATAACCATGCAAACTTCCACCGAAAATTGTTTTGAACGAGATCAAGCAAGTAGTTTTTTTTTTAATACGTCATAAACCGTAAACCGCAATTTACCTTTCATTCATTCAACTATTATTAACATCGATCAAAGTTACAACGAACTTAAAGAACTTTTATACTATGTTACTTGTTGTATTCTTGATATCAAAAATAGGTAGGCACTTGCAACTAGTACGGAACCCTTCGTGCGAGAGTCCGACTCGCACTTGGCCGGTTATTTTACAAAAAAAAATTAAGTTATTATTTTAAGAAATTATTATTAGAAAAATCGTTAGTTAAGCTAGCGTGGACATTATTTATTTTGGCATAATTGAAAAAAAACTTTTTTTTTTTTTTTTTTATTTCTCCCTACCATCTTTCAGCAACAAATTAGCAACAAATTGACCACTATTCGCTTGATCGATCAGCCCACATCCAGTGATTTCCACGCTATCTTATTGAAAAGTTAGCGTTATTGCCGATTTTTTTCGATCGGTTGAAGCAACAAAATTAATTTTCTGGCAACTAATTAGCAACAAAAAAGCAACAAATTGAGGTGTTTTTTTTTTTTTCGCTGATTTTACATCCCCATTTTTTTAGACCTCCCCAAGGGGTCCGTGGACCCCACTTTAAGAAACTCTGTATTAAAGGGTCGCCCCCACCAATACGCGAGACAACTGCTGGGGAGGGGGCCTAGTGTGTGTATATCCCACTAATATACCTGGTAACGGGCAGCAGCGTTTCCTTGTGTGGTACAACATAATAATGCGTTCACCAACCCGCCTGCCAAGCGTGGTGACTATGGCAAAAAGGAGGGCCTCGGGAGGAGGCCTATGTTCAGCAGTGTACGTTATACGGGCTGATGATGATGATGATGATGATGATGATGATGATGATGATGAATCATGATAACTTTTGAAATATTTTTATATTATTTTCAGGTAGACATATTATTTCATCGCGTGCCGCTAGGAAAGATCTATGTTATCAACAAAAGAGACCAAGAATCTTTAGGTAAGTAATCCTATCCTACTTAATATTATAAACGCGAAAGTTTGTATGTATGGATGGATGGATGGATTATTGTTGCTCTTTCACGCCAAAACTACTGAACGGAATTGGCTGAAATTTTGCAACTGGACAGGTTATATGCTGGATTAACATAAAGGCTACAAATCATCACGCTCCGACCCACTGGAGCAGAGTAACGCGGGTAAGCAGCTAGTAGCAAAAATCTTTGCCTAGTCGTTTCCGGCTTTCAATTGACCACCCAATGTCTTCCCACGGGTGTCGCAAGAGACGACTAAGGGTCATACAGCTGATGGATGGGCAGCAGCATCTATCAGCTCAAAGATACTCCCATCTTACTGCGATCAACAATCCGCCTGCCAAGCGCAGTGATCATGGCCATATCCCTCAACAACCCTGGTTTCTCAAGCCATCTGTTAAAGAGGAGGCCCCTGTTCAGCAGTGGACGTGAAGGGGCTGATAAAGTAAGTGAAATGTATATGTAGTGATATGTACAGTACAAACTATACGTAGACGATCAGCGCCATCTAGCACCTAGTATACTAACTTACCTGTATCGCGCAATACAAGTTCGCAAGTCGCTGAACAGTAATAAATGGCCGTCGGCCGCCGGGCATTGCTTGTGTGGTTTCCGGCTTAGAATAGACAACCTCCGCTTGCCAAGCGTGGTGATTATTGCAATTTCCCTCAACGACGTTGGTTACGGTAAAATAAGTATATGTGTTGACATCTAGAGCCGCCCAAACTACATGAAGACGTGCAGCGCCATCTAGTATCGCAAGCCGCTGGACAATAATAAATGGCAGTCGGCCGCCGGGTATTGCTTATGTGGTCTCCGGTCTAGAATAGACCACCCCATATCTTCCTTTGGGTGTCCTAAGAGGCGACTAAGGGACATACAGCTGATGGATGGACAGCAGCATCTATCAGCTCAAAGATACTCCCATCTTATTGCGATCGACAATCCGCCAATTGACAACATTCCATTCTTTTAACATGTATTTTGTATATTTTTTTATGAAACTAGATCAAAAATTAAGCTAACCATATTTTTTTCATTTTCGAAATGCAACGTTTTGCATCCAAAAAAAAATAAGGTTTTTTTATATTTATTAAATATAGGCTTACGTTTGACCATAATCTCGCTTGATGGAAGGCGAAGATAAGGCCCAAGATGATACACGCTTGCCTAGAAAGTGTCTGTTCACTGCACTTTAGCCTTAAAAACAAAAAAAAGTTTGGCTCATTCTAAATAGACGTAAGCGCCGGATGACGTCATTGCAACGGTTGTTTGGCGTAATTTCTTGGTTGAAAATTAAATAAAAAAAACTGACATTAGCTATTGTTAAAACACTTGTGGTTAGAGTTGCCAGCTTAAGAATTTTTTAATAGTTTTTAATGGGCAAAGGTAATATTTTAGTCCATAAAGTCCGTTTTTTTTATAAAAAAAATAGCCAGCGAAAAAAAAAAGAACAGTTTTGGGATCAGAATTAGAAAATCAAGAAACGGTATTTTTGTTTTCGGATGTTACGAATTTTGAAATGTAGTCAATTATGGTAAAAGCCTACCTCAGGGGGAGGTCCATGTTCAGCAGTGTACGTTATACGGGCTGATGATGATGATGATTATGATGATGATGATGACTTGACTATTTTTTATTTTCAGGTGTAAAATTGGACAATGAATGCAATATAGTGTCAGTAGAAGGGGGTAGTCCTTGCGCCAGGGCCGGGCTCCCGCCCCCCGGGTCCTGGGCACTCACAGAAATCAACAATCGACCCCTCAACTTGTTAAAGGTAAGTCTTATTGTCTTTTTTTTGGACAGACATACGTAGTTAGCCACGAGGCTTTTGCTACTTCACCGGGCATAAAGGAAAGCTGAGCTTCCAGCCTTAATAAATGTTTAAAAACCTGCGCCCCCTATGGTACTTGGACATTGGCTCGAGGCGGCTTAGTGGCTAAAGGATATAGCCCCAAGCGACTTATATCCTTGTGGCAAAACTTTGCAGCTCTTTGTGTTGTAGTTTGAAGTGTTGTTACACAAGCCTTGCAGACTTTTAAGCCCGGTGGCTAAATCCTTGTGGTGAAAGCCATGCGGCTCTTTGTGTTGTGATTTAAAGTGACGTCACATGAAATTTTGCGATTATGATGATGATGTATAATAATATGTGATATTATTGTTTCAGGGTGGTGATGAAGAGATGAAGCGTTTAAGCAAGCATGGTACAGAAGTGTCAATGTTAATACAACCTACAGCTTTAGTCAAGAAGTTACGAGCAGCTCTCAAAGGAAACAAGAATTTATTAGGATTGAGATAAGGTTTAATTTTCTATGTATGTATGTATATAAATTGAATGACTGATTGATCAATGGCCAGGTGACACCGTTGGATCCCACGGGTACTAGTAACGCTAGTAGTTCGTATTTTTGAAACATTCCGAGACGGCAGTACGGATCCGGACGGCTCCGACCGGCTCCGGACGGCTCTGGACGGCTCCGACCGGCTCTGAACGGCTCCTGACGTACGATATCTATACTAATATTATAAAATGGAAAGATTTGATTATTTGTTTGTATTAAAAAAGGCTCGGTAACTATTACGTACCGTTGGAAAGCTACACTATCCTTGTGTGTCCTTGTGTTATCCTCCTTATCCTATATTTAATTATGACATTTACACGGGAACGGGAGTTAAGCGGGTGAAACCGCGCGCGGGAAGCTAGTTCTTTTATAATTACAATCCGGCGCTTGTTTAAATCTATACTAATATACAAAGCTAGAGAGTTAGTTTGATTTAACGGGCTAATCTCAGGAACTAATGGTCCGATTTGAAAAGTCTTGAAGTGTTAGAAAGCCCATTTATCTAGAATGGCTATAGACATATATCATCACGCTAAGACCAATAGAAGCGGAGTACAAATGAAGAATGTTTCAAAATCAGGATAAGGCCAAAGTATCTATTCTATGCGAACTTAGTATCTCAATATATCCATCCTTTTCTGTCGTATTTGAATAGAAAGAGATAGCAGTCTCTATATTAATGTTTTATCCCTTTCTTGAATGAATATAATAATATGTGTAGGCAATATATCCATCCTTTTTTGGCGTATTTGTATAGAAAGAGATAGGAGTCAGTATATTAATGTCTTTCTCGTATAATGAATATATGTGTAGTTTCTCTTTCTGGCACGTTCGATCAAACAAATTCTTCAGGTTTATAATATCAGTATAGTTCAACTCATATAATGACTATGTCTCTTTCTATTTACATGGGTGAGACAGAGATAAATAATGTTAATATACCAATAATAAGTTAGTAATGTAAAATAAACAATATATTTAGCAATTTCCATTATTGTATTTTGAAGTTTTGTAAATGACTTTTGGTTTTTTAAGTTTTTAGTTTGTAACTGTTTATATGTCTATATACATATTGTGATAACTGTTAATAGTTGGAGCCTTACAGGCTTTTAAGCCCAGTGGATAAAGCCTTGTGGCTAAAGCTTTGTGGCTAAAACCTTGTGGCTATATCATTGTGTCGAAAACCCTTTGTGTTGTGGTTTGAAGCGACGCCACTCGAGCCTTGCAAGATTTTAAGCCCGTTGGCTCTTTGAGTTGTGGTTTAAAATGACGTCAAATGAAATTGCAACGAGCTTAATTTTCGTCATTTTTTGTTTCCGATTCCTTTCCGGGTTGGTTGAGGGACTACCTTCCGTGCCTAGGAAAGAACGACTCTGGTCATGATTCTAATAACATCATCTATAACAAGCGTATACCTGGGAACTAGCAGCAGCGGTCTGCGGTCACCATGCCGCCTGCCAAGCGTGGTGGCAGATCTCTTCCTCGGTGGGAGCCTATGTTGATGATGATTTTATAAAATAACAATTTGATCTAAGATATAATGAAACGATCTCTTAATGAATCTTATTTAGACACAAAATGTAACTATTTATTGGCTCATTTTATTTAAATTTCTTTAAAAAATGTGGTATCGTCAATGAAACGGTAATACGTAAGTGACAATCCTGCTAATATTATAAACGCGAAAGTTTGTAAGTTTGGATGGCTGGATGTTTGTTACTCTTTCACGCTAAACTACTGAACGGAATTGGCTGAAATTTTGCATTTTGTAATATTAGTATAGATGTAGGAGTTTCATAATGCCACCCCTTTATTTTAATATCGCTACGCCCTTAATATAAATATTAGAAAATGTATTTATTGTGACCAAATTTGATATTAGAAATTTTTAGTACGAATTTTGATAAGTAAGTATACAAATTTAATGTTTTTAAATGAATAATGACCATGAAAGTTTATATTTAAAATATTCATCAAACAATGGGAACAAGAATGTTTAATAATCATAAATGAAGCATATTATTATGTAACGAGCGTCTGGAATATATGCCTACCTTCTAACAAAAAATAAGAAAAATATTATTTTGAAGAAATTTCTTCTGTAACGTAATTAAAGGTAGACATGATACATTATATATGTCTACCTTTAATAGTAAATAGTTTATTACCCTGACAATTATTGTTAGCGACGACTAACAAAATAAAGCTGTACGAGCATCGCCACATGATATGAATTGTTTTTGCGAACCACCAACTGTTGATGTTTCCTATAGCAGCGTCCGAAGCAATCTCCCCGTTCGATATTGTGCGTCTTCTCAATCTGACTGGGGCGATCCGCTTGTGGAAGACCAGTCAAACCGATTCGCTATCGTAAGTTTTGAGACTCTTCGTACCTGGGTGGCTTGCAGGACTGTTGAATCGAATAGCGGTAGATCCGGCTCGAAGGACCATAAATGTACGAGCAATAACTCTGTACACTGAGATGTGGTTGTAGGTTGAATCACACGGGAAGTGTGTGTCCGTAAAATGATTACTGTTTATTGTCAAAACATATTATATAAAGTGAAATTTAGGTTATTTGTAAGCAATGCTTAGACAGGTAAAAACGGAAACAATTCATATCATGTGGCGATGCTCGTACAAACGCGGTTTCGATAATCGCCCGTCTCGCTCGCTCGCAGGTGGTGTGGTTTGTATTAGTAGAGGAGACGTAGAATTATACGGCTCTTAGACTATAATTATGTAATATGACTATCCTAGATCTCAGAAGCATTTGGTCGTAAGTGCCAGTTTACGATAAAGGCACATACGACCTTATGCATCTGAGCTGTAGACTTTTTGTTTATCTCCTTGTACATATAAAGTGATTTTGTAACATTGACACATATCGTATTATTGTGATCTATAACATTAAGCTGCAATATACACTTTTAAACGAATAGTTTTGTTTTTTTTACTCTTTACATAGGTACTTTTACGCCAATGTGAACGGAAGTGTTGGGAGGCAGATGTATGCGCATAATATAGCACACCTTTGGCTGGCTCGTGGTTACTTACGTAAGTCCATCCGGAAAATAATAGTTTTAAAAAAACTAAAAAACACCCTTTGCGACCGGTTAAAGTGTAAGTCTCTTAAACCGCACTCGCTCTATCTCTCTTACTCTCATGCAAAGGATCCGGAAAGAAATTGATGAATCCTGGCGAATCTAATCAGGATAATCGGATATTTTAATCGAATTATTGCATTGTCATCGGTCTTTGACAGGTGTGCAAAATTTGAATGAAATCTGGCCGTTTAAAGTGGGTCAAAATAGCGCCCTAAGGAGTCGGCTACAAACAAACATACATACAAGCGAAGCTAATATAAAGCGTGTAAAAAAAGCTGACTGTACCTAACGTTTATTTTGTTAGGTACCTACATTGTGATTCTGACAAGTAGGTAAGTACAAGTGTATGTAAATACCTAAGTGCTGAATAGCAATTACACTGCAGTGTTGCGGTTATATTGAACATTATGCAATTATGACTTGTAACTAATTATAAACGGTCGTAAAATTCAAAAAGCGAATTGTGTGTAATTGAATAGGTATTTTTACGGTTTAGTAGTACCTTAGTAAAAGATGAAATTCATCTTTTGTTGTGTTATATTTAGCGGTGAGTTTAACATACTCATCATTTAAGCCGTAGGACGTCCGCCGGAGGACATAGGCCTCCCTCATATATTTCCAGTTGCTACGGTTGGAGGCACCGTGATCCCGCGGCCTTTACCAGGTCATCCGTCCATCTAGTTGGTGGACGTCCTACGCTACGCTTACCGATCCGCGGTCTCCATTCGAGAACTTTTCGGCCCCAACGGCCATCTTTTCTCCGTGCCCGTGGCCTGCCCATTGCCACTTAAACGAACTAATCCGTTCGGCTATGTCGGTAACCCGCGTTCTTCTACGTATCTCCTCATTTCTGATTCGATCTCGTAGAGAAACCCCGAGCATAGCCCTTTCCAGTCTCCATAGCTCGTTGAGCGACACTGAGTCTGTTCATAAGTCCTATAGTGCTTCACTATAGGCCTTAACATAATATTTATAGGAAATTAAGATATGCGACATTTGATAAGGACCTGGCTTGACCGTATAAGGAATACAATAATGCGCGCCAAAACCAAGATAACAGACGTTACCCAGATATCCGCTAAACTTAAGTGGGACTGGGCTGGTGTGTCTGCCGCATGTTAGATGACAATTGGGCTAAAAGAACCACCTATTGGGTCCTTATACACGCTCGACGCCATCGCGGCAGGACGAGACGAAGATGGCGGGACGAGCTTGACTCCTACCGTAGAGACTGGCCAGCACTCGCAAAAGACAGAGTTGTGTGGAAAAGGAAGAGGAAAGCCTTTGCCCATAGATTAGACTTTAGATAAATGACTAACTTATCGCGTGCGATTTCATCTGCTTAACTTCCGCTCCTCTAAGCAGGGCACCGGTGGTACCGCCCTATTTACGGCAAAATATTGCGGCGCCACTGGTGCCCAGGCACAGGGCGTAGACTCTGGGGGGCGCAAGAATGGCTAGACCAGACAGGACTATTATACCGAGCTTCTTTAACTGTGACGTATTTTCAGTTTGTTCCTAATTGCTTATCAAAAATTAGAGTTTTAGTGAGTGAGACACAGTGGGTCCAATATACCTGTTACTGTTACTGCTAGCCTGCATCATCCCACTGCTGGGCAAAGGCCTCTTCCCATGACTTCCCGCTACTTACAATATACCTATCTAAAAAAAACGTCATATATAGAAGCTCGCACAGGGGCGTAGAAAAGGCTATTTACGGCAATGCCTATAATATATCTAAAAAACAAGGACGCAGAAAAGTCTATTTACGGCACTGCCTCTTAGAACTTCATAATGGTATATAGCAGGGGTGGCCAACTTAATAAGACCTTAGATTGACTGTTTACAGTGTGCGATCGACCAATGGCATACATCATGTTGAATCACGTGTCGTATAAGTCAATGGAATGAGAAATAGGTATTTTTTCAGATTATTATATGACAAACACAATCTTTGTGCATCTGTGGCACGTATTTGTAGACTAAAATGGACTAAAATATCACTTTTTATTATATAAGTGTATCGGTAATAGCTGCCGGGATCGACTAGGGTAGGTTAGGGTAGTGGTAGTATAGGGGTAGGGTAGATGCGCGTAAACGAAGTCTCGCCGGGCCAGTTTATTTTATACAAAAGTTTAGGTCTTTTATTTTTCGATTGAGGCAGTACGAAGTCTGCCGGGTCAGCTAGTGATGTATAAAAATGTAGGTATCAATGCGTTTCTCCCGCGAGCTACCGTTTCTGAGATATAACGATTTTACAACTTATTGAATCGTTTTCCTAAAAATTTTAATGATTACATTTATTTGGCTGATATTATCTATATTTTTCCCGTGTAGTGCGTGACGTAGCGACTACTGAGAAACACTGCCAAAATACTCTGTAGAAGCCTCTTTTATTTTTAAATGTGTTATTAAATTATCCCTCTGCATAATTATGCAATAATTAAATTAATTATTATTATTTTCAGTAATCCAACTAATAAAATGCTCTCAGTTTGAAAGAAAGCTACACTTAAAAATGCCATGTGAACTGATCCGTTGTCCAAACGTCGATGATCCGAAATGTGTAAGGATAACCGAAGTGCATGGAGAACCAATCACAGATTTGTTTAGAATAGCGCTGAACAAGTGTGAACTGCAGTATGTGGTATGTCATGACGGTAAGAGAAACGAGAAGACCTGACGGAGAAGAGTGCAAACGGAATGCGTCCTCCCTCGCGCTCCCGACCCTTAGTTTGCAAAGAACCTTCGGATCAAACGTACATCGACAGTTGCACGATACTCCCCAAAAAACTAAACGTCATAATCCCTTAATCTCCCCGCCAGCCTCCTTCCTCCTCCAGGCTGGCGGGGACCCCCTCCCCCCTCCCGATCCTTAGTTTGCAAAGAACCTTACGATGCCCTGAGTCCGAGAGGCTTGCGAACTGTAACGTAGAGCGACAGTTCCACAAAACTTCCCTAAAAAACGTATCGTCATAATCCCTCCAATCTCCCCGCCAGCGTCCGCCCTGAACCGAGGTCCAAGTCTCGCAGGCGACGCTCCCTTGCGCAGGTTGCTTAGTTTCTAGTTTTTAAGGCAGGAGCTCTGCTCGCCTTTATGGTCGGTGAAGTAGCAAAAGCCTCGTGACTAAATACGTACCGTCCGTCCAAAAAAAAACCCCTGCCAGCGACCGGGCCTCTCTGACTTCGGGTCTACAAGGGCATCGGAAGGTTCTTTGCAAACTAAGGGTCAGGAGGAATCGGCCCAGTATTTTCTGAGAAATCCTCAGCTTTATATATAAGTATACAGGGTGTCCCAAAAGGTTAAGTAGCTGGGAAAGGGTGTGACAGGGGTGGACACAATGGTAACTAGAAAAATAAAAAAAAAATCCGCTCTGGGTATTTAAAAAAAAATTGCATTTTTTTTAAAACTTAAAATTTTACACCTTGTTATTTTTGATGTTGATGTTGATGACCTTGTTGTTATTGAAGATTACATAACAGCATTTTTTTTAAATACTTTTTAAATACTACTATTTGTAGGTACAGTTAGCAGAAGGTGTAAAATTTTTAGTCTTAAAAAATGCCATTTATTTTTTTAAACACCCAGAGGGAATTTTTTATATTTTTCTGGTGACCCTTGTGACCATCCCTATCACCCCCCTTCCCAGCTACGTAATCTTTTGGACACCCTGTATACAGGGTGTTAGTGTGAACACCGGTATACTTGAAACCAGTGGTTTGGTTTCATTTATAGAACGCAAATTCAATGAAAAAAAAACGTTTTTTAAAAAGTAGTTCCTCAAAATTATGTCACCCTATACGCATTGGCAAAGAAGGAGAGCGCGAACGCAAGCCGCGCCGCCAACCCCTTCCACACCGTACACACCACTCAGACGCCCTCATTCTCGTGCTCGCAGCGCAGCGCCCGCGTGCTTAGTTGTATGTAGTGATTATGTCGTACACAAACGTACAGTGGACCGATATGGTTCGGGTTTACGCCGCAGCTGGTGATAACCTAAACGAGGCTCGAAGAATGTACGCAGAGTTGTTCCCGGTTGTATGCCCGGTGAAGTAGCAAAAGCCTCAGGGCTAACTACATATGTCCGTACGAAAAAAAAAAAAAATGCCAAACCGGGAAACGATGGTGGCGGCTACTCCAAGGTTACACTCCAAGGCTACACCAGTTCAGGTCAGTTCACAGTGCCGGCAAAAATTTGATTAACTTTTAAATACGCCTAAAATACCTACCATTTGTTTGTTTTTTTTTAATTTTCTTTGTTGTTAAATGTAACTTACATTTGGACTCTTCACGCAACCCAAGGTAGGTATTTTTGCCTGCCCTAAGCCAGGAAAAGTATGAAGGGAAAGTTACATCACAGGTTACGTGTAATATTGTGTTTTTATTGAAATGTAGGTAATTAAAACTTATGTAGGTAGTTAAAACGGACGGCCAGTGCAGCAGGTCAGCGCCCTTTGCAGTGATTACGTAACTCGGGCGCATAGTATCCATGAATTTACGTACGGTATCAGACAGAATTTTTTTTAAATATTGAATTAAAACGTTTTTTTTTTTCATTGAACTTACGTTCTGTAAGTGAAACCAGACCACTGGTTTCAAGGATAACGGTGTTTAAACTAACACCCTGTATATATATATAAAACACGATGCTAATTTTATTTCTATTTTCTAGGATACTCCGCACATATAGTATCAATGTCGTATTGCAGTAACGCCGAGCCACTACTCAAAGCGTTAGTATAAATTATCATCGCTTATTATTTTTTTAGAACAGTTACGGCAAAGTTTACCTCATACAATATTTTATAATAAGACCGCCGCGCCGGCTGGATTCGAAATAATCGATACTACCCATCCAGTATATAATAATACCTTACTAGTAGGTACTGTATCAGAGTGCCTGGGGGTACACTACCCTAACCCACCCCCCTCGGATATATAACTATTATTATTATTTCGCGAATTATACAAAAATGGCGTACGGTGACGACGCGGCGCAGACGCAGAGCAGGCGTGGAACAGATAAGGCACGGATACGATTTCAATTATACCTATCAAAGAGACGAAGCGACGCCGCACCTAGTCATTATATTATTATTTATTATTATGTTGGTACATTTTACTGTCACGGGCCCATGGGGACCCGGTCATTTGAAAGGCATTCATGGGGCCGAAGCCATGCAACATTGAAGAGGCCTTTGGTACCTTTTAATATAAAAGTGAGATGGCTGCATCAATGAAGGTCTATCCATTGATATGCCATTGAGATATACCAATGGACAGTCCTCCACAGATACGAAACTATTGCCGGAAAGGAAGAAACTTGGTTTGGGCTATACGGATGGGATGTTAAATGTACTGGAATACTGGGCTATGGAGTGAGATCGGACATCTGCCTCGAAATCTCTCACATATTTTATATTGGCAGACGGTGACTCGCTGTCTGACACTAACCAACGAGTTAGCTTCGGTGGGCCCCCTATCAAAAGTCACAACATGGCGGCCAGGGGTTGCCCCCTGGCCGCTATGTAAACAGCTAAGATTATCGAGAGGTGAGACTGCGGGGCGCAAGAACCTTATACAGTCAAGTGCCCCCGGCGTTATGACATTTTACACTTCCAACCTGGAGCATAGGTTCCGCTCTTGCAACTCCACTCTGGCCGGCCAGTTTAGGCAAGCTCAGAGGCAGGGGATGTGTCACTGTGTGTATGTGTGTGTAGTGTGCATGTCTGTATGTGTCCCCGGGAGATAGGGTCCGTGGTGTCGCCACTCACCAACAGCTCGCCACAAGCTGCCCTGCGGTGACTAATTGCACTGGATAAACCAGTGGGCGATGGGGTCGTCACATCCCGACGCCGTATTATTATTATTATTATTAATGTGCAGAGACACCGAAGATATTGGGTGCACCCTGTGTGGAAAATGTCACAAGAGCATAGATATTTTAAAATAATGGAAAAATTAGGCGAATATCCTGTGATCGTTTTCCTACAGTGTATAAAACGCCACTAGAATGTTTCCACATTCTAGTGTCGAAAGTAAAACACGGTCTTCAGAAGAAGCATAAAAAGGGGAGAGAACAGGTCTGTCCTGAAGAAAGATTATTGATTTCTGCACATTTTTCTGCACCTACTGTAAAAACAAAAGACGTGCTGCTTGCGCGCCTCTCCAGTCGCGACTGCTAACGACGCGGAACAGGCAACAAAACGACGTGCCTGCGCCACGCCGCTTGAGTATAATTCACATCGTGTCGCCTACCTACATTCTGTATTGAAACTTTTTGAAGCGGCAAGATGCCTGCGTTGAACCTTCACCTTACGCCCTTTCTGTATAATTCGCGCCTTAGATATAATAAAAATAAATTATTTTTGTTACAGACGTCCATCACACAAATTTTAATAATTATTTATACCTACACCATGATTCCTTAATGGTTAGTATTTAAAAACATATTTTTATTGTTGTACTGGGGAAAATGCATTGATGCATCCCCTCCGCCGCTGCAGCGTTCCCGCGCCGGCGAAGCGGTATGTGTGGCATGTGGTATGACTATAGCATACCACGCTATGGAGAGGGCCATAGCGTGGTATGCTATAATCACATACCACGAGAAGAGGACACTACACCACTAAAACCCCCCGGACACTCCTCCGTCCGCCGTTGGTGAAGGCCGGGTACGCGAGGCAATCCGGCCCTAGTGATACTAAGTAGGGATGTCGATTCTTTCCAAAAAAGATCGATTTTTAAATCGATTCGAATCGTGACCTAATGAATCGATCCACAAAAAAATCGAGGCCAAAAAGATCGATTTCTGAAAAATCGATCTTTTCTTCAAGTTTTTGTTTATAATGTTAAATTAAATTATTTTTTTGTAAATAAATCTATTTTATTAAAAACATGACACATATTATAATTTAACGATCTCTTATCAGTAAAATCAGGTGATTCGATGATAAAAAATATTTTTATTACCATATCAAAAGATCAGATCAGGTATAAAATAAGACATTTATTTTTTTATGTATTGGTTTACAAAGTTAAGAAAATAGATAGTGTAGCTTATAGTTCCCAATGCTTAATTTCTAAACTTTTTAAAAACAACAGTCTGTCATAAAATCGAATGTCGATTTTTAAGGGTGAAATATCGATTCACTGAATCGATTCAGTACTACATATCGATTTAAAAAATCGATCTTTTTGGCTCCAAAAATCGATTCTTCGATTAATCGATCTCAGATCGACATCCCTAATACTAAGACTAATGATTTATTCATTGTAGCAAAATTAATTTCTACATAAATATACTTTTTTAATAGCATCAGACAACCTCGCTTCAAGTCTTAGAGGTTGTGGGTTCGATCCCTACGCCGGTCAAAAAATCTTTGTATAAATTCTAAGACTACTTTCTGGGTCTGATTAGTTAAGGAAACTACCTCCGTGACTCGGAAAGTACGTTAATCCGTTCGTCCGGATTGGTACATCATCTATAATAATCGTACCTATATCAAGGAACGGGCAGCAGCGTTTCCTTGTGTTTACCAACCCGCCTGCCAAGCGTGGTGACTATGGCAATACCCTCCCTCAGGAGGAGGCCCATGTTCAGCAGTGGACGTTATACGGGCTGATGATGATAATGATGAACCTCGCTTCAAGTCTCAAAGGTTGTGGTTTCGATCCCTACGCCGCGCCGGTCAAAAATCTAAATTCTAAGATTCCTTTCCGGGTCTGTTTAGTTGAGGGACTACCCTCCGTGACTCGGAAAGCACATTAACCCGTTGGTCCCGATTGTTACAACAAGAGTATACCAGGGAACGGACAGCAGCGTTTCCTGTGTGTTACTATATAATACTGAGGTCAAACTCGACTGCCAAACGTGGTGACTATGGCAAAAGCCCTCCCTCGGGCCGAGGCCCATGTTCAGCAGAGGCATTTTACGAACTAATGATGAATAGCAAGAGAGAAGTCTGATTAAAATTAATTCCATTATGTTGTAGCACCATCTACAGTTACAGCACAAGAAACCACACAAAATACAAGCAGCGCCATCTAGTAGCTAGCCACGAAGTGACAGTTGCTAATAAGGTGTAATCTCATCAGTCAATAAATAATTTCGTTATGTTGTCTAAGGGCAGAACATAAATTTGGTATATTTGATTTTCAGCCCTATTAGCTATTGTCATTTACGAGGTATGACAGTATCACAGAAAAAATAACGCTAGAAGATTAAAGCTTTGTAGCGACATCTACAACATCTGCACAAACTATGAGAAGACTGGCAGCGCCATCTAGTACGTAACATCCCAACTACAGGTTAGTTGGGATGTTACGTACTAGATGGCGCAATACAAGTTCGCAAGCTAATTCGTACATACAAATAGGGTGACTGCTAATTAGTGACCGATATTTAAACTCATGATTACAAACAACTTTCCCAAAGAAACTTTTTTTGTATACTCATAAGTTTTATTTTTATTACTATAACAAAATTAGTGGCGCGCGTGCAAAGTTCAAAGTTTGCACGCGCGCTGTCGCCCGATCAGCTGCTAGCGGCGGGACCCCGCGCGCCCGCGTTGTCGATGACGTGGCCGACGTAGGCAATGCAGTAGAGACTAGAGAGCTTCATGGACCCCCCCTCCCCCCCTTGCCCCGGTGACTGTGACCTTAAGAACGACATAGTTAAATCTTGTATTCACGCTATAGACAATAACGTGCCGTTTACTGTGAAAACCGATGCATCAGAGCATTCAATTGCGGCAACTCTTTCACAGGCAGGCCGGCCTGTCGCTTTCTACTCAAGGACTTTGAATAAAAGTGAGCAAAATCATGTTGCAATTGAAAAAGAAGAAAACATGGAGAACATTAAAACGAGATATAACTCAAGCAAATCTTACCTACACGACCTCTGTTTTCCGTGCAAATTAGTTACTGTAAAATCTGAGAAAAAATTAAAATAGGTCTCTCGAGGGATACGAATATGTAGCAAAAAAACAACGGCAGCTGTTATGGCAACAAAGACTAAAACCAACTTGTGAAAACAAAAATAAATTTAAGATTTACTCAAGGAGGCTTAAGAAAATTATTAAACTTACACAAAAAGCTCAGAATAACCACTTAATAAATAACTCCAAAAACAAATCCAAAACGGCCTGGCAAATTATTAATAATAACAAAATTGTACGAGAACCCATTTCTCAAATAAAACTAAGGAGATGAAATAATATCAAACTCTAATTTAATAGCTGAATCTTTTAAAAACTTTTTCATTGACCAAACCTCCGGCATAGCTAAACATACGTTATGTGATACAATTAACATAAATACCAACCCACATTCAATATTTATGACCCCAGTTATACCTCAAGATGTAATACGTATAATCAAAAACCTAAAAAATAAAAAGAGCTCTGGCCTCGATGGCATTTCAACAACAGTTATAAAATTTGTTGCACATTGTATAGCTGAACCTCTTGTTCGTATTATTAATGTAAGCATACAGTCTGGCGTATTTCCAGAAAGTCTTAAAACCGTAATAGTCATGCAAGTATATAAAAAAATGATAAAGATGAAATGGTAAACTATAGGCCAATAAGGCTCGTATTTCCATATTCTCAAAGATCAAAGAGAAAATTATCTATGAAGCTCTTGACAACTTCTTAACAAAATACCACTTACTATGTGACGAACAAAAGGGCTTCAGAAAAAACAAAAATATAAACATGGCCATCTTTGATTTTCTCCATGAAATAATGCCAAAAGTAGATTCCAAAATACCGGTATGTGCAATATATGCGGATTTGTCGAAAGCTTTTGACTGCGTGGACCATGATATTCTCTTAACCAAACTTAAAGCATACGGTATTCGTGGCAATGCTCACTCACACACTCACCTAAATTTAATAAAAACGTACCTCAAAGGCCGCAAACAATGTACAGAGATATCGAGCCTGTGTTTAAAATCTAGAAAGGAACTAAAATCCTTATCGTCTTTTAAAGAAATAAAATTTGCAGTCCCTCAGGGAAGTGTCCTCGGACCTTTACTATTTCTATTATATATTAATGACCTGCCACGTCATATATCTAATCCAATGGATTTATTTGCAGACGATAGCACTTCAATAGTTTCATGTACCAATATAGACTCATACGTAAATGATATCAACAACTCAATTATCAGTTTAATAAAATGGCTTGTCAATAATAACCTAGTTATAAATATACAAAAAAACTATAACTATGCATTTTCACCAACGAATATCTACAGGTGACATGGATATCAACTATAATGGTCAAACTATCGATAAAGTGAATAGCACAAAATTTTTAGGAATCTTAATTGATAGCCAGTTAACTTGGAAGCCGCAAGCAGAAGCTATCTGTAAACGTTTAAGCACAGCCGCGTTTATGTTGTACCTATCCAAAAAAGTAAATTTGTCAACAATATTCACTAATATTGTTGACAAATTTACTTTTTTGGCCTACCATGATCTTGTAACTTCTATTTTAAGATTTGGTATAATATTTTGGGGTTATTATAGTGAACGAGAAAGCATTTTTAAATCTCAAAAGCGCTGTTTGAGAGCTATATTTGGCCTCAAAGTTACTGACAGTGTTGTGCCTATATTTAAGTCTCAGAAACTGTTAACTTTCCCATGCCTCTATATCCTCGAATTAGAAATATTTGTAATAACAAACCGAAATTTATTTGCAACAATAACAGAAACCAGAATACGATGTACAGCATTAAGATCACAATATCAGAACTTACTATGTACAGGAACATTTAAAACTAGCTTATTAAAGAAAAGTGTGATCTGTATGGCTCCTGTTATTTTTAATAAAATTCCTAATCAAATGAAAAACTTGCCATTGATGAAATTTAAAAAATGTTTTACAAAATTACTCGTAGATAAATGTTATTATTCTGTTCAGGATTTTCTAGATGATACATTTCAATAACCTTTTGCCTTAACTAACTTTGTATAATAATTATTGTATTTGCATGCCAACAAGACAGAATGTACATGGATCTTAATATGTTATTTACCATCCTATTTTGTATGTACCTGCATTCTAAGCAAATAAAGACCTATTCTATTCTATTCTATTCTATTGTGGAATCACTAAAGAAATGGAGACATTTTCTCATTGGAAAATCATTTGTGCTCATAACTGATCAGCGATCCGTATCCTTCATGTTTAATATTAAACATTCGAGTAAAATCAAAAATGAACAGATTCAACGCTGGCAGTTGGAATTGTCTCCATATAAGTAAGATATAATTTATAGGCCCGGTTCGCAGAACTATGCAGCTAATGCTCTCTCCCGCATCTGTACTAGTGTTGAAACACACTCAGCCAGACTGAAGTCGCTTCACGAAGCAAGAATGGCACATTGGACTCGCTCCAAAAATCTGGCGTATTCAATAGAAGAAATAAGAAATATCACCAAACAGGGTCGCATTTGCTCCGAAATGAAACCAAAGTTTATACGAACCAATCCTCAAAATAAATAAATTAAATAAAGCTTTAGCGCCTCTTGAAAGACTCAGTATGGATTTTAAGGGACCAGTGCCTTCCAAATCGCACAACAAGTTTATTCTAACCGTAGTCGATGAGTATTCTCGTTTTACTTTTGCATTTCCTTGCGCAGATATCAGTGCCAAAACCGTAATAAAGCATCTTGATAGTATTTTTACAATATTTGGCATGCCAGCCTACATACATTCCGATCGCGGCACATCATTTTTATCAGCGGAAGTAAAAGAATTTCTTCAAGCAAGACAAATCGCTACGAGTCGTACTACACCTTATAATCCTCAGGGCAACGGACAAGTTGAAATACTCAACTCAACGCTATGGAAAACCATTTAGCTTGCATTGAAAAGCAAAAACATGCCGATTGAGAACTGGGGGGAAGTCATACAACAAGCATTACACTCCATTCGTTCACTCCTATGCACAAGTACAAATTGTGCACCACATGAGAGAATGTTTAATTATTCTCGAAGATCTCCGAATGGAGATTCTATTCCAACATGGCTAACAAGTTCGGACAAAGTACTTATGCGACGATTTGACCGTAAAACGAAATACCAGACATTAACTGAAGAAGTAGAAGTTCTACAAACGAATCCTACCTACTCGTACGTACGGTTAATGGACGGGCGAGAAACTACAGAGTCTAACCACCACTTAGCACCTTTGGGAACTAGCGGAGAGGAGATCCCCCCAATGGACAATATTGTGGACAATTACGATATTACTCAATCAACATCGCCATCATTATCTCCAACGCAACCGCCAACATCACAATCACCGCCAGACTCGCCACCATCGACTTCATTACCATCCTCATCACCAGAAACTGATCAGGAGGATCAATGAAGCCCAAATACGAATGAGCCTTCCAACGTGGAGTCACCACGTAGGTCAGGCAGGTTAAGGAACCCTCCCAAATATCTGGCAGATTATAACTGGCCGGGGTGAATGTGATAAACTTCATTTCTATTTTATTTTTATTTTTATAAGTGTCTTTGTCACTGTCTAATTCATCAGTAATGTTTAGTTAAATAAAACCTACAAAGTCAAAGTCAAAGTCAAAAATTCTTTATTCATATAGACACATTTAAAATATTTTAAATCATGTTCTTATGATGCGTCCCATTCTTTTACTACCACCAGTTCTGGACGTGGCAACTCTGAGAAGAACTGGCAAGAAACTCAGAGGAATCCTTTTTTTTAAATAAATTATATTTTACAATGATTAATAAAGCAGTATTGTTTCAGAGCAACTCACTCCCAAGCAGTTTTGTCATTAACATAATCAGAAATTTTATAATAAGCCTTTTTACATAATTTATCTTTGACATAACGTTTAAACTTGTTTGTTGAAAGATCTCTTACATTATTAGGAAGTTTGTTGTAGAAGCGTATACATTGCCCCATAAAAGAATTGCTAATTTTGTGGAGACGTGTAGCATGTAAAACGAGATTATGCTTAGATCTAGTATTAACATTATGAGTGTCGCTTTTTTTCTTAAAACTATCTATATTCTTATGAACATATAAAAGGTTTTCATAGACATATTGTGATGCGACTGTAAGAATATTAGTCTCTTTGAATTTCTCCCGTAGGGAAACCCGCGGACCAAGTTTATATATAGACCTTACAGCTCGTTTCTGTAGTACAAAAATGGTGTCAATTTCCACACAGTTTCCCCACAGAAGAATTCCATAAGACATTACGCTATGAAAATAACTAAAGTAAACCATTCTAGCAGTATCCAAATCAGTGAGTCGTCTCATAGTTTTAACAGCATAGGCCGCAGAGCTAAGTTTTCCTGATAGTTTCGCAATATGTGGGCCCCATTGCAATTTGGAGTCAATAGTTATTCCCAAAAAGACAGTTGACTCCACTGGCTCCAACCGAATACCATTTATTTGCACATTCGTATCAATTTGTTTCACATTAGGTGTAGAAAATTTAATGACTTTGGTTTTGTTTTCATTTAAAAGTAGATTATTAACATTAAACCAATGGACTACCTTCGAGATTGCATCGTTTACTTCGTCATAGCTGCGTAGCTGTCTACTTATTTTAAATGTCAAGGATGTATCGTCAGCAAACAATACTATCTCATGATTATTTCCTACATAGTAAGGTAAGTCGTTAATATACACCAAAAACAAAAACGGTCCCAGGATTGAGCCTTGCGGGACGCCCATGGATACAACAGAGCCTGGTGATATTTTGCCGTTTATATCAACCTTCTGAATTCTATTGCCCATGTAAGAAATCAGAAGATTGAGAGCCTGGTTCCTAATGCCATACCGGTGTAATTTCCTGACAAGAGTGTCATGGTGAACGCAATCAAATGCCTTAGACAGATCACAGAAAATACCTAAGGATTCCTGCGAATCTTCCCAGGCCGCGAATATAGTTTTTAACAATTCAGTTCCCGCATCTATGGTTGAGCAACCCCTCGTAAAGCCAAACTGTTTTTTGTGTAATAAGTTAAATTTATTAAAATGTCTGAGCAACTGGCTAAGAATTAATTTTTCAAAAATTTTACTCAGAGTGGGCAATATAGAAACAGGTCGGAAATTCGAGGGATCAGTGCTATCACCGGATTTAAATAATGGTATAACCTTACTATGCTTCATCAAGTCAGGAAATACACCAGAATCAACACAACCATTAAATATGTATGCTAGGTAAGGCGCTATTATTTATTATTATTTACACTATACAGTACAGGTTTTGTCTATTATTACACACTGATAATCAGACTCTTAAAGACAGTAAATAAATTAGGAAAGTAATACATAGTAATAATTTCTTAGTAAAATAGGTATTATAAACAAGGCTGTAAATATTCATATTCATAGATAACATACTTTTTTTATTATGGTCAATTATTAATTTACCATTTGTTTAACCTTATAACACCCACATATATATATTTCTGGAATACTTAATATTTAAAATCAGTCATCAATTTCAATCACAGATAATTCGAGCATTAGCAATAATACAATAATTTTCTTAAAGTTTTGGGCTAAAATCTAGAAAATACCGAATGAACCATTGGAATTCATTCGGTATTTTCTAGATTTTGTGATTTTGTGATATTTAATTATTGTAAAATACTTTGATTAATTTTTTTTCTCATCAAACCCATAATTTTTTTTTCATCACACCCATACGTGTAGTTTATCTATGCATAGGTCTTTAAAAATGATATTGAGGTTTCCAATATTATTTTTTTCTAAACTGAATAGTTTGCGCGAGAGACACAAAGTCTATATGATGTACATTACCATGCAAACTTCCACCGAAAATTGGTTTGAACGAGATCTTGCAAGTAGTTTTTTTTAATACGTCATAAATCGTAAACTGCAATTTAAGTACCTTTCATTCAATCAACTGGAATATAAAAATAAAATTTCATTTCATAAACATACGCTTTTTTATTCTTGATATCAAAAATAGGTACGCACTTGTAACTGATACGGAACCCTTCGTGCGCGAGTCCGACTCGCACTTGGCAGGTTTTTTTAAAGATTAGAAGCAGGTTTAGGATAAGTTGCCTCATCCTTTTATTCTCTACGATAGAGAAAGCAATGTACAGCGAAACTGAAGTTGGGGCAATGACTTCCCTGTCACCGCCGGTGGCGACTGCGAATTTATTCCCATTTGCCTCCGGTGGCAATCCCCGCGGGGGCGACTGGGAATATTCGCGTTCCCTATAGCTGCATTTTAATTAAAGGACTGAAAATGTCTATGTCAAATAACTTAATATTGTTGATGCTACTCGACACAAGATGGCGTTCTTAATGTTAAAATAAAGTTCGAAAAGTCTCTGAAACGGCGGTAAATTACTATACCTAGTATACTATAATATGCTACTAGATGGCGCATAACAGTTGACTGTCATCTATTCAACAATAGCTGACGCTAAATCGATATAATTTAAATTATGAATCGGTCCCCAGTTTTAAAATCTGTAAAGTGACATTAGGTACGTACATATTACTACGTACTTAAGTTTTGTCAATAATGTTATATTCTACACTAGCTTTTCATACCCGGCGTCACCCGTGCCCGTCGACCGTATTGACATTTCCCGTGTATTTTCCAAAATTTTCTTTCACCCAAACCTTGAGGCTAATGCAACAAATATTTGAAATATGTCAATATATTACCTAAGTTTACAGTAACCTAATTTAATTTTTGTATTTTGCTTTAATTATTGTAACAATAAAATAGGAAATGCGTTACAATAACCCTACATTAATAAATAATTTATTTTCGAAGTTATAGTCATATCGATACGTGATAAGCCTTCTGAAAATGTAGTCAACTGACTTAAAGAAGTTGTGTATCGATCTTGTGGCGCAAAACTAAGTCAAACAGTCATTAAATTCATATTACGTTCTTTATGGAATGCCCCTATGCCGCCCTTTTAATTAAACTGTGGACAGTAAAAAAACACATAAAAATGTTTTATTTCACGCAATTTTACATTATGCTACACGCGATTGTAGTTTAATCATGAAATTCGTGATATTTATTATTGTTATGGGTATGTAAAAAGTCAAAAAGAATTTGTTTACTCGAGCAGTAGCTTTTCCCTGATTGACTACTACAGTGACTTTTTTTTTGTCCGGGGGGAAATGGCTTTAAGCATTCCCACCACCGCTGCAGCGTATTTGCGCGCTGGCGGTGGGATATGTGGGACTCGCCCTCTCCATAGCGTGGTATGCTACCTCATACCACGAGGAGAGGACCCTAAACCACTAAAACCTCACACTCCTTCGATCCGCCGTTGGCGGGGGCCGGGTACGCATAAGCAATACGGCCCACTGTTCGACAACCCTGAGAGGGATTTTAATCTATAATCCACTACTAGTGTTCTTATGTAACGGTATGATTTAATAACTTATCTGTTGTTTTCAAAATTTTGTTTCACTTCACAATAAATGTCTGAAAGAGATTGGAAGCGTTTGACTTAATTATTTCTTAAAAATCTATCGCTGATGGTGGTGGTAGGTGGATTTGGAATCAAACAACCAATACCGGAGGTGACAGTATTACTTGCTTTAACATCAGTCCGTACATAGTCCACTGCTGAACACAGGCCTCCTCTCGAGGGAGGTTTTTGATATAGACAAGTGACTAGGCTCATGGTTACAGGAATTCGACTGATAAAAAGCCAACATATAGAACAACGGAACAAATTAACATTGGATGATCTAATCAAGAAGTGTGGAGTGTCCAAATGTCCCCCCGTGGAAGACCCTCGATGTCTGAAGCTGGTGCACAAGGAACACAGTAATCGGACCCTGTTTATCATCACAGCGAATAAATGTGAAAAGATTTATGCTGAATGTCATGGTGGTAAAATTTGATTTCTTTATTTAATAATTATCAACTTTGATTTCAACTTTTTCGGACATACATAAATGTAGTTAGTCACGAACCTTTTGCTACGTCACCGGGCATAAAGACGAGCCTCGATAAATGGTTTAATAACGACAATCTAAGCATCCTGCGCAATATCAATATATCAATATCCTGGGCGTATCCTGTGGGATTTGGACCTCGGCTCAGTGCGGGCGCTGGAGGGGAGATTGAGGGATTATGGCTAATAAGAAGTATGAAATGTCATACTCTTCCGACCTACATATTTTTTTCCTCAAGTATAAATAATAATATATACAATAAATATATAGTTACTTTCCAGGTTTCGACGCAAAGTTTGTGTCCATGAAATACTGCGAACATAAGAATTTACGCAGAGGACATAAAAATAAACCAAGTAAGTAGCTACTTCTTATTGGCCCATGGAGGTCAAGACATGACCCAAATATTTACCCAACTGTTTTTTTTTTATTTCCCCCGAAATCGAAATCTTTCATTCTGTATTCTTTTTTTTAAGATTACTAGCAGAGCTTTTGAACACTACCTACTAGTATTCCCCTCGTGCTTAGTTAAAATGTTCGTATTACGAGTGGGTTCACATCGGTATTGCAATAAGTAGGGGTCGAACCAGCGACCACAGGATCACAAGTCCGACGAACTAGTATCAGAAATATAGCAATATAGTTAAACCCTATTATTGATCTAAAACTCTAAAGTGTATCTAGACAAAGGCCTCTCCAATAGGTGTCGCCTTGTCCAGTCCATAAGTGTGACAAGAAAAAAGACCCCACAACAAAAGTTGTTTTAGATATGAGGCAACGGTAGGTCCATGTAAGCTACATGGGCCCCGCTCCCTTCGAGGCTGACCCATGAGGAGTAGGGACGCCTCTACACTCCGGGCGTCCCTATAATTGCAAATGGGCCACTGTAAGTGTGGGGGCCGTCGGGGGGCCGGATTGCTCATGCGTACCCGGCCCCCACCAACGGCGAATCGAAGGAGTGTCCGGGAGGTTTTAGTGGTTGGTAGGGTCCTCTCCTCGTGGTATGAGTTCAGCATACCACGCTATGGAGAGGGCGAGTCCCACATATCCCACCGCCAGCGCGCGAATACGCTGCAGCGGCGGTGGGAATGCGTAAATGCATTACCCCCGGGACAAAAAAAAAAAAAAAAGGTCCCTGTAAGCTACTGATTTTAAATATATCATAGCTAGCTGTTCATGCGCGACCGTGGTTTTATTTTTATTTATACAAACCTTATTCTGATAATTAGAAACACAATTTAAAAAGAATGAGCCAAATTGGTGAAGTCTTTCTTAAGTTAGGCGCGTCTTTTTTTCGCACGGATGTAGGTATGTAGCGTTGAGGCTTTTGCTACTTCACCGAGCATAAAGGCGAGCAGAGCTCTAGCCTAATAAATGGTTTAAAAACTACAAACTAAGCAACCTGCTCAAGAGGTCGTCCCCTGTGATACTTAGACCTCGGCTCAGGGCGGCATGACGGGAAGATTGAGGGATTATGGCATTTAGTTTATTTTAGGGGAGTTTTGTGCAACTGTCGCTTAGCTCGATCATACATTGCGGCGATTCATTTTTATTTAAGCATTTAGATTTTGTTTTCAGATATGATTCGTAAGAAGAGAAGTCTCACTCCGCTATTACGTAACGGTAATACCTACAATAATATCATATTTCCTATTACATACTCTTTTGTTGCTTCAATTGTAGAACAACGGTGGGTGGTGTTCCTCCATAGAAAATTAAGGTCTTCTTTGCCGGCGAGGTGGTATACCCGGCGACCGACGGCCATTTGTTGCTGTTTATAACTTGTATATGTTCGAATTGGCTTGCGAACTTGTGTTGCGCGATACAGGTTAGTTGAGATGCTAGCTGGTAGATAGCGCTGCTCGTCTACTAGTAGTTCTTGTGCGGCTCCTGTAGATGTCGCTACCTACGAAGATCTTCTTTGCCGGGCGAGGTGGTATGCCCGGCGGCCATTTGTTACTGTTTACAACTTGTATATGTTCGAATTGGCTTGCGAACTTGTATTGCGTGATACAGGTTAGTTGGGATGCTAGGTGGTAGATGGCGTTGCTCGTCTACTAGTAGTTTGTTCAGTATCACACTGTAGATGTCTTTACAATCTCAAGAGGCGGAAATATAATACCATAGATAGTTATGTATTTGTGCCTTTTGGTGTCGATACATTGGAGTGGTGAGGACTGGGAGCCAAATTAATTTATAAATACCTCGCAGAGGCCCTCTTTAGTGCGGCTCGTTCTCAGAGTACTGGTTTTTACTTTGCACAGCCTGTAAGCATTGCCATTCAACGGGGTAATGCTACCAGCATTTTGGGAACCTTGCCAAGTAGAATAGATTTAGAATAGTAGTTACTTTTAGTTGTATATATTGGCTAATGTTATTACTTATGTAGGTATTACAAGCTTAAATGATAAAAATAATTAATATGTATAATGTTTTCGAACAAATAACGTGATAAAATATTTTTTACAAGTATATTATTTCCGTTCACACAGACGGAGACATGGTATGTCCAAGACAGTGTGCAGCAGGAGACACGCTGCTGTGCGCGCGCTGGCAGCACGGCGTCTACCGGTCGTTCCTCAGCGACTGTCATATGAGGACGTTCCTCTGCCAAAACAAGGACGAAGGCTGGTTTCATTAGGTTACTCTTTCGACTCTTTCATGATCATCAGCCCATATAACGTCCACTGCTGAATATGGGCTTTCTCCCGAGGTAGGGTTTTGTCATAGTCACCACGCTTGGCAGGCGGGCTCGTGACCGAAGTATTATGTTGTAATAGACAAGGAAACGCGCTGCTGCCCGTTCTCTTGTATTAATATAGATGATGTTATAACAATCGGGACCAACGGCTTAACGTGCTTTCTCAGCCCAGCAGACCCGGAAAGAAATCATAAAATTTACACAAAATTTCTTGCCCGGCGTGGGGATCAAACTCCCGACCTACGAGATTTAAAGCGAGCCAAATACCGCTACGGCATGGAGGTTGTCGACTGTTTCATTTAGGGTCCATTTTACGCAGTTTTATAAGTGTATATAATAATATAATAGCTGCGCCCCGCGGTTTTACCCACGTAACTCTGCTCCAGTGGTTCGGAGCGTGATGTTCTGTAGCCTATATGTTAATCCTACTGAACGCTATACACTATTTTGGCGCTAAGAGTAACAAACATCCATCCATCCATATTTACAAACTTTCGCGTTTATAATATTAGTTGGATTCCTGTGCAAACTTTCAGCTAAATTTATAAACCCCCAACGATTACAAATTTTACTTTATTTTCCAGAACTCGAGCTAGAATCAAGGCTCCCTTGTACATTCTCGTCTCCTTACCTGTTGGAGCCCGACATGGTGGGGCTCCCCCCACAGCGAGGTCCTCAGGGTGATGACGACACTGTGATGCGCTTCATACTGTGTCGAGACAAATATAACGTGGGAACTGAGGATGCCTTACCCAAACAGTTTATAAGTAAGACCCGCAATCTTTTAACTTAAAGGCACAACGTTTTAAGTATTTATCGATGAATATGTCGGAATATGGCATCTGCAACTGTTATACTAAAATAATTGTTTATTTTGCGAATATAAAATCAACAACGGGTCTATTGTTAATAATCCTTAAAAGTTAATAGCCTCAGTAGACCAAGGAATTTCAATAACTACAATGATAAAAAAGTATACAATTTAGATTACAGATATTCACAAGGCTTTTTATATGTTTTTGACCTAAATCACATAACATAGGTCTGTTATTTATCATCATCATTTCAGCCGTAGGACGTCCACTGCTGGACATAGGCCTCCCTCATAGATCTCCAGTTGTTGCGGTTAGAAGCGGCCTGCATCAACCGTGATCCCGCGGCCTTAACCAGACAGATCATCCGTCCATGTAATAGGTGGACGTTTATTGCAACTTACTTTCGCAAAATAAATAATCTTTAAATATAACAGATAAGACATGCCACTTTCCGACAATTTCTCCGTTAAATACCTGAAGTGCGAACATTGCGCCATTGCGGTGACATTTGGAATAACGAAAAAATATAGTACTCTTCGTACTATATTTTTTTTCTTCCGAAAAAAATTTTTATAACTTAAAGAGGGCACATAAATAAATAATTACCAATAAAGTTCAAAGTTAAAAATAAGTTATTCCGTAAAAATAGTTACATTTGTTTGAAATCGTCATACTTATTCTTTTTACCCTCCGTGCAGTACGTGACGTGGCGATTACTAGCAAAAACTTACTAACACTGCCAAAAAACTTATTAGAACCCGCTTCTTCACAAATATATACTTATAATATGTTTTACAATAATATCTTGCAATTAACGTTGAGATTGGGGCAGTCGCCCCAATCTCAATGTAAATCCATCCCAAGCATTTTTGTCATTAAGATAATCAGATATTTTATAATAAGCGCTGCTACACATTTTGGCTTTAATCGATGTGCTAAACTTATTTATTGACCATTCCCTTATATTATTGGAAGTTTGTTATGGAACCCCATAAAAGAGTTACTTATTTTGCGGAGATGGCTAGCATGTACCACAAGATTATGCTTTTATCTAGTGTTTATGTTAAACAATAAAGTTAAACTTGATTTCAGACCAATATTTGTTTCTTACAGATGATCCCGAGTGTCAATTCAAAGGACTAAAAACTAGCGATGCTGTTCAAAACAATAACGAAGGCAAATCATTGCTATTACCACCACTGCCAAATGACGACGCCGACAAGAAGTTTGAACAATCAAGAACAGAAAAAGAAAGAGATTCTGACGATAAAGAAGAAAAAGCAGATCCTAAGGACAGTAGAGAAGAAACACCAGATAAACAGGATAATAAACAAGAGACAGAAGACAATAAATCACAAGATATAAATGAAGATATACTAGAAAATCCAAGCAATAAAGATAGTCTAGCAGATATTAATGAAGAAGAACTTGCAAATCTAAGTAATAAAGATAACCAAGAGGGTAGTTCAGGCAATAAGGATAATGTAGTAGGTAGTAATGAAATTGAATTTGCAAATGCGACCAATGAAGCCAGTCTAGAGGACAAAAATGAAGAAGAACTTGCAAATAAAACCAATAAAGAGAGTTCTAGTGAAGATGGAACGGACCCAGATAAGCCTTTGAAGCTAATCGGTAATAGATATGTGGTTGGTGAAAAGGGCCACGGTATACCTGGCTTGATACTTGATATAGGAGATATTGATAGTGATACAGCTAGATCTAACTGAATGTTTGGTTCAAAAGTAACAATTGGATTAAAACCTCTTTCATAGTGACAGCTACATTTTCAGTGTACCTATGAATTGTTTATGGTCAATTAAAAGTATAAAGTGTGACATTAACAAGAGCCGACAACACATTGTTTTATTCCGTCGGCTTATTGCAAGACCTCAAGACCTTGATTTCGACCTCATTTACTGCAAATATCCCACTATATACATTTTTATCTATAGTGGACTTCTTTTGACACATTCTAAAAAAGACAAAAACTCACTTATTTCTATCTAGTGTAAGACGTTACGGCCTTGACATTAAATCCATAAGTGCAACTTTGGAAATCAGGCATTTACAAAAAATCACTAAGCTGCACAAGTTACTTTTATTAAATAGATAATGATTAAACTACTTACCTAAATCGAACAAAAATATCGTTTATCTCAGAATAGTGAATATGTCACATAATGACTTCTTGCAATAAGCTGACGATTTGCAAAAAACCAAATTCATAAATATTTTCGTAAATTAATCTACAAATACAACACACAACTGAATCTATAAAAAATATCTAATAGTAGTTTTTATAATATGTATTAGTTTATTGTTTAAATAATGTTATATTTTGGACATCCAAAATATAACATTATTTATTAACATAGGTATGTATGTAAATTATATTATGTATTAGTTGGATGTATTATAATAATCTAGTCTACGTATAATTATTGTTTTAAGAAAAAAAAGTGACACTCATAATAATAATAATCTTTTTTTACATGGTACCCGTCTCCACAAAATTAGCAATTCTTTTATGGGGCAATGTATACCTACGCTTCTACAACAAACTTCCTAAAAATATAAGAGATCTTTCTATTAACAAGTCTGTCAAAGTCAAAAATTCTTTATTCATATAGACACATTTAAAATAATGATCTTATGATACATGCTTTTTTTTACTACCACCGGTTCTGGACATGGCAACTCTAAAAAGAACGGGCAAAAAACTCAGAGGAATCCTTTTTTTTTAAAGAATTTTATTTACAATTATTAATAAAGCAGTATTGTTCCAGAGAAACTTAGTCCCAAGCAGTTTTGTCATTGACATAATCAGAAATTTAATAATAAGCCTTTTTACATAATCTATACTAGGTACCTATGTAAAAAGCTTATTTTAAAATTTCTGATTATACATATTAAAACCTATATATGAAAAATTAACTGGGTGTGAGTTGCTGTTAAACAATAGTGCTTCATTAATAATTGTATCAAAATCATTAATTTAAAAAAATAAGGATTCGTCTGAGTTTCTTTCCCGTTCTTCTCTGAGTTGCCACATCCAGAACCGGTGGTAGTAAAAAAAGGGACGCATCATAAGAACATTATTTAAAATATTATAAATGTGTTTATATGAATAAAGAATATTTGACGTTGACTTTGAGTCAGGACAAGTTACTTTATATATATAGATAATTAGTAGGTAGATATTAATTTTATTACTTTTTCCTTACATTGTTATATTTTACGTATATAAATAGTACAGCATTAATCGAAGGTAGGTATATTACATGAATAAAATACATAATATACAACTAAAAGTAGCTAATTTAAAATAAAACTAACTTATAAAATACTACTATTCTAAATCTATTCTACTTGGCAAGGTTCCCAGAATGCTGGCAGCATTACCCCGTTGAATGGCAATGCTTACCTGCCGTGCAAAGTAAAAACCAGCACTCGGAGAACGTGCCGCACTAAAAAGGGGCCGCTGCGAAGTATTTTAATTACTTAATTTTAATGTTCATTAACGTGATGTAAAAGTTAAAGAATTAAAGAACAATAATTTTGTGTCATTTAACTACAATGTCACACATTGTGTTACTTCTATGATTTCTTTCCGGGTTTGGATGGTTGAGGAACTCTGCCTCGGAAAGCACGCAAGTCCCGGTTCTTATAACATCATCTGCAACATTGTTACAAGGGAACGGGCAGCAGCGTTTCCTTTTGTGTTACAATATAATACTGCGGTCACTAACCCTAAATCTAAAATATTCATTTGCGCGTCTATGGCCCAAGGGGGTTGCCAGAATTTTTCAATCTGTAAATGGTTCGCGAAATAATGAAGATTGGAAACCACTGGTATAGTCTATACAAATAAATAAAATTGCAGTGTCTGTTCGTAAATCAAAAATAAATCAAAATCATTTTTTTTAATAAATGCATTATTTACCTATAAAATTATTAATATAGAAAGCTAAAGAGTTTGTTTGTTTGAACGGCTAATCTCAGGAACTAATAGTCCAATTTTAAAAATTCTTACAATTTTGGATAGCCCTTTTTTTCGGACGGACATACAGTGTTAGTCCCGAGGCTTTTGCTTCTTCACCGGGCATAAAGGCGAGCAGAGCTCCAGCCTAGATAAATGGTTTAAAAATTACAAACTAAGCAACCTGCACAAAAGGGTGTCCCTGTGGGACACTCGGACCTCGGCTCTGGGCGGTCGCTGGTGGAGATTGAAGGACTTTAAACCACGGCCCATATGTTTCGACATCAAAATGCATAAACACATAACCACTATCAAGGGCACTGTATTAGTTTAATTTTGAACTAGCCGATGCCCGCGACTTTATCCGCGTGGTGTTTGTTATTCCTTCGGTTTTTAACTATCCCACGGAAACTCATTAATTATCTGTGATTAAAAGTATTTAAAATGTTGACCGGGGATGTAAGGTACCACCATGCAAAATTTTATTTAAATCGGTGCAACAGTTTTAGAGCTTAGCCCATACAAACAGACAAAGAAACATTTTTTTTTAAATCTGGCTGTGTTCTATTTTACTTCTAACATCCCCCTGACTCGGTTTTTATCGTTGTTTTTCTGTGTACAGACATTCGACCTCTACAGTTTTATTATATGTATAGATATGTATTTTATTCGTTAGTATATATTTTCAATATTAAATTCTTTTTCCTCAAATAGGTACCTACCTTCGAAACTAAATGTCAATGACATACAGCTGCATAGCTAGTTACCAAGGGCCCTGGGGCATGGGTATGCCCTCTCCACGGATCGACTAGCGCGTCGCGTATTTATTTTGAGAGAGTGAGTCCCACATACCTCCTGTGAGAGCGAAAAGGATGCGTAATGCATTTTACTCGGTTAAAAAAAGGGCCTAAACAAACTGGTGCCCCAAAACTGTTCAGGCAGCTAATCACGTGACGATATTAGTACTATGATTTTGATAATAATGTCTTCGCTACTCAACGTTTACTACGGATGCAATAACTATTTTAAATGTCTATGTACATTTATTAAGTTAATGTAGCTTGAATAATACAGTAACGATAACACAGGAAATCCCTGACTATAACCCGACAGTAAAGCAGACATATCAAAGTTATAGTAATTTTGTTAGGTGACAACTTATCACAATATTTTAAAAAAGGAAAAAGGGGATTGCAAGTAATGTGTGTATTGGGCCCCGGATCACTGCCCCGTCCAGCACTTCGGTAACTACGCCACTGTGTGCTATAACGACTACGTGTTATTATATTATTATACTAGCGACCCGCCCCGGCTCCGCACGGGTACAATGCTGATGTATTATTCATATAAACCTTCCTCTTGAATCCCTCTATCTATTTAAAAAAAACCGCATCAAAATCCGTTGCGTAGTTTTCAAGATTTAAGCATACATAGGGGCATAGGGATATAGGGACAGAGAAAGTGACTTTGCTTTATACTATTTAGTGATAAATAATATACAGTGGTGCGCGCGGTTTTACCCGCGTTGCTCCTGTAACTTTGTTCCTCCATAACTTCAAAATAATAGTCTATAGTCTTCCTCGATAAATGGGCTATCTTAGTCTGCAAAGAACTGTCCGATGCCCTCGTAGACTCGAAGTCGGAGAGGCCCGCGAACTGTAAAATGGAGCAACAATTGTTAAAACTCCCCTTATCAAAACATCATCATTATTATTACTAAAAGCCATAATCCCTCATATCAATCTCCCCGTCAGCGACCGCCCTGAGCCGAGATCCAAGTCCCACAGAGGACGCCCTCTAGCGCAGGTTGCTTAGTTTGTAGTTTTTAAACCATTTATCTAGGCTTGGAGCACTGCTCGCCTTTATGCCCGGTGAAGTAGCAAAAGCCTCGGGGCTAACTACATATGTCTACCCAATAAAAAAAGCCGGGAAGGCAAATTAATTTATAAATCATCTTTAATGCGGCACAGCACGGCAGTGCTGGTTTTTACTTTGCGCAGAAGGTAAGCATTGCCATTCACCGGAGTAATGCTGCCAGCATTCTGGACACTGAAAGTAAGAATAGTATCACTGCAGCCGGTCCAAATTCACAGAAATTGCCGAAAGGTGTTTGTCTAAACAGAAGAATTAATTATAACTTACAGTGTCGTTTTGGGAAACTGTCAGTGGCTACTACCTACTATTGAAAAAAATGTAGCCCAAATTTGCCGCCCCCTAAATACTGCCACCCTAGGCTCCAGCCTATTTAACCTGCTGGTAAATCCGCAACTGGAATCTGTTAAAATGTTGTAAACGACTTGAAATAAATAAATAAACATTGGAGTACTGTGAAAAATTATAGCAAAACATTATACCATAACCCACACCACTGCACAAAAAAATTTACTTCAGTGCATTGCTTGACAGCGGTCCGTCCTTAATTTTTATAGGGTCTGAGGTCCAGACCCACAGTTTGGGAAACACGGACTATGCACCTGCTTAGGTATTTCTTTAATAAAATATGTTTAATATTTTATTATTTTTCCTTAAATACCTACCTTCAAACCATAGCACAATGGCAATGACTTATTGATAACGTATGTTATAACGACTACTATAATTTATTATAATATAACTTTTAATAATATACTAACGCGGTCACCCAGTGATCGAAATTCAATATTCAATAAGCATTCTGCACTCCTTCTCTATATAAACTAAAAGTGTGCGAAATTTTATTCTCTTCCGTCCGCTCAATTTCCGTGAGAAGAGCTAGTGTTAGCTGGTACCTTTTTTTTTTCTTTAACATTTCTAGCAGACTTTTGCCTTCTACTATAGTATTCTTGTTACGAGTGGGTTCACGTCCGTAGTGCAATGGGTGGGGTTCGAACCGGCGACCTCAAGATCACAAGTCCGACGCCCTAGCCATTGGGCTACGGCCGGTTGTAACATTGCCAGACGCATGCAAATATATTTTGCAAACATATAAAAACATGCATTTGAGACAACTTGAAATTATAAAAGTGTTTATTTATAACTAAAATTAAGATTCTCAAAAATAAAATGCGTTTGCCTCAAATAGTTTGTGCAACTGTCGCTTTACTTTACAGTTCGCGGGCCTCTCGGACTTCGAGAACATCGGAAAGTGAAGAACTACAGTGTACCTACTCTTACATAATTAAGTGCCATGTTACGTCCGACGATTCTCCTGATTGGGTTAATATCAGCTGTGCAGGCGCACTGCCCCGCGCAATGTCAGTGTGACCAATGGATGTGGTCCTACCGCTGCGATCTCAATGGGTCCATTGTATTGTTAAACCCCGACGCATATTTTGGTGGTACACTGCAGATTAAATGTGAGGTATGTAAACACTGTGATGTTTTAGTAGTCTCACAATAGTCAGTCAACCCATCTAACTAGGTAGGACCAACTTAGAGAAAGAGATCAATCGTTGAATCCGACTCGGCTGGAAGCTTCGGGAGATCTTCTCGTCCAAAGTACCTCAGTGCCTGAAGACAAAAGTCTTCAATCAATGTGTGTTACCAGTGATGGCATATGGATCTGAGACGTGGTCTGCCTGCGTAATCGAATCAGAAATGAAGAAATCCGCAGAAGAACGAAGATCACTGACATAGCTCAACGAATTAGCAAGCTGAAGTGGCAATGGGCAGGACACATAGCTCGAAGAACTGACGGCCGATGGAGCAAAAAGGTTCTCGAGTGAAGACCACGAACTGGCAAGCGCAGCGTAGGACGACCGCCTGCACGATGGGCCAACGACCGCATAAAGGTCGCGGGGCGTCGGTGGATGTAGGCCGCTAGCGATCGTTCCCGCTGGAAATCGATGGGGGAGGCCTATGTTCAGCAGTGGACTACAACAGGCTGATGATGATGATAATAGTCAGGACGATTTGCCATCAGAGCGCATAGACAAAATGCCACTTAGGGTTGCCAGATAGATACTTATCGAATCCGGGACAATTCTAGGACCATAGTAAAAAGTATCTTGTATTTTTTTCTTCAAAGGATTTATATTTGTAATTAAAAAAGAAAATTCCATTTTATTTTTGAATAAGAGATTTTTATAGGATAGGTACTTAGTTGGTAATTATGGAGAAATAAGCACTCACCTCCCGCGCGTCGCCCGCATTCATGGGCAGGCCGGCCGTATCATATTTTGTTTCAAAACTAGTAGGTTTTCGGAATCCGGAACATTAAGGTCTAGATGACTGATGACTGCACCGGTGGCTCAGTGGTTACGATAGTTGCTTCTGAGACCTGGTGTTCTGGGTTCGATTCCCACCCGGGACAATTATTTGTGTGAACCACAAATAGTTGTTCTGAGTCTGGGTATTCTGTGTGTCCGTGAAATGAATGTTTGTAAAGTCCCCCGCGACACAGGGATTTATTTTCCTAGTGCGGGAGTTGTCTTTTTAAAAAAAGAAAAGAAAAAGAAAGAAAAGATAATAACTGGAGAAGGGACAAGGCGCAAAATTCCGGGACAATTCCGGATTTCCCGGCCGTCTGGCAAGCCTACTGCCGCTACAGCAGAGCATCGCTAGCAGATAATCGCAAACCAACATGTTGTTGAGGTTTTTCTCTCCTCTAGATGGTTATTTACACAAGTAATAACACAAAAGATCCCATTATAATATAACTATATTTAAAAACAGTAAAATATAATTAACAATACAGTTCAGCCTCCGCTGACAACCAAATATTTTACGACACAGAATCCCTCATTCTATTCAAATATTCATCCAGATTCATACCAGCCAGTCTGTCAACAATTGCACATGAAAACTCTTTTCTCTAACACATGTATGGTGATTTGGCGCGGGAAAAAATAACGAGCATTCATTGGTTGATTCTTATTTTCAGGGTTCTTCGAACTTCACATGCGCTGATCTCCCGACCCTGGAGCTCAACTACACAGTGACATCTTTAGATATTGACGAATGTCCGCCGCGTCTCCTGCGATGTATTAATATGTGAGTACAATCTCATACATGAATGTAGGTTCACGTAGTTTGTTGGGGGAAATGCGGTTAAACTAAGATGTATCCTACTCCTAACCGACACGGTGGCGGTAACACAATGTTAACATCACCTACCTAAACGAGACGTATGGTAACATAGAACAAATACTTCAACTTCAACCTCAATAAGTCCCTGTTCAACTCGTTCAACTCCATTGGTTTAGGTTTAGGTTATTTTTTGTTTTAACCACCCCAGCACCTTTTTGTGCCGTGCATAATACACCTAGGTATAATCACCGGTGTGCGGCTGCACCAAGTTCTAGCCGCTATGATGAAGGCTAAACCTAGTTCTAACCCTAGATACCTAAGTAGGATACATCTAAGTTTAACCGCATGTAGTCGGATGCACCTAGTTGTAGCCGGCTAAAACTAGGTGTAGCCGCACTTCGGCTATTAGCCGTAATATATAAATCATAAACCATTCTCTCGAATCACTTAATCCGTTGCGTAGTTTCAAAGATTTTAAAATACATAGATACAGGTAGAAAGCGCGAAGCGACATTGTTTTATACTATCTAATGATATGGTGTGCTATAAATGAATATGAATATGGTTGGTCTGTAAGGTGGGCTTTGAGCCGCAAGGTCGTAGGTGATGGCTCACATCGCCCACGCCTTAGGCATGAAAAATTAAAAATTCTATTTAGTCCGTCAGGTAGATTACCAAAAATATTGGACAAGTACTTTTATCGTTCCTCAAACAAAGAATGACGAACCTACAGCGCGTTGAATTTCCGTGTGACGTGACAAGCCCACCTCTCCTGAACTTTATAATTGGTTGTTGCTCTGTATCTTTGAATTATTTTGTAGATTTGATAAATAAAAAAATACGTGCTCAATATTTTTTTGTAATCTAACTGACGGGCTAATTATATTTTTTTAGTCTTCATGCCTGTGGGAAGATATGGAGTGTTCTATTTTAGGCCGAAACCCACATACTGAAGCTACGCTTTGTTATTGCAGCTTGACACCACGATCTCGCATCTGGAAGCTGCAGCTGTCCCACCTGACCGAGGAACCGGAGCCAGCTGATGTGGAACAGTTAACTGAGGTGTCATACCTCTCGCTTAGCAGAGGTTAATACTATCTTCATCAATTTATACAAAACTCGGCAACTCCCGTTCCCGGGGAACTTTATTATTAAATATTTCACTCAGGGTGAATGTAGCTTTCCAATGGTGAAAGAATTTTTGAAATCGGCACAGTAGTTTTTGAGTTTATTCATTACAAACATACACACACAAACACAAAAATACAAATCTTTCCTCTTTATAATATTAGTATGGATGAAAAGTATTCTAAAGTTATAAATGCTGGCCGGAGCCAAATGGCTAGGCCGTCGTACTTGTGATCTTGTGGTCGCCGGTTAGATCCATTTGAGACAAGCATTTTACCTTATCACGGGGGGTTAACAAGAAAAGACTGCAAAACTCTGCTAGTTATCTTTTGAAAAGATTTTTTTCTTTTTTTGAAGCAAAAGCATTTAAATTTAAGTTTAAGTTATATAATAATTCCCTTTGAAAATTTCAAGTCGTCTCAAATGCATCTTTGCATGCGTCCGGCAATGTTAAAATCCCTACTAAATCTGGCCACCGTTTTTGTTGTTGCACTTATAGTCTAGTCAACAAGTTCAAAAACGTGTTAAATAGAAATAAAGCTCCTAAAAATATGTGCCATAGCTCATTCGATTCGGAATGACGTCTAGAAAAATGTTTTTCAAGGGTATATTAGCACATAAAAAATGCGATTGTTATTAACAAAATAAGATAAAAGAAAAAGAGGTATTTAGTTTTTCATTAATAACTTTTAATAAGTATAATGATATTTAAGGAATTTTGAGAAAAGATCCTGAAAGAGGAGGAAATTTCCAATAAACTCCCGGAACTCTATCTATATTATTTATAATTTTTTTTTACGCTGGAAATTGGGCTCCGCGAGGGCGTTACGGCATAGGCGCGCCGCCTAAAAAGCCGGTATATCACCTAAAATATTTTTTTTTAAATATTAAATAACAATTTAAAAATTTGAATAAAGTGGATAGAAATAGACATGATTTTGACGAAGTAGATAGTGCTCTTACACGATTAACCGAATGGTTTACGGTAAATAATTTGGTCCTTAATACCAAGAAAACTAAGTGTGTTAAGTTTACGACGCCGAATATCAGGAATAAGGGACCCGAAATAATAATAAACAACGAGGTTTTAGAGACCGTCAAATCTACAGTCTTTCTGGGTATAACGCTAGACGAGAAATTACAATGGGGCTCCCATATATCGAGCTTAACTGGTAAATTAAGCTCCGCTGCCTACGCTGTCAGAAAAGTAAGGCAGCTGACCAATGTGGAAACTGCTCGTCTAGTTTACTTCAGCTATTTCCACAGTGTCATGTCTTACGGAATCCTGCTCTGGGGTAGGGCGGCTGACTTTAAAAGTATATTTATTTTACAAAAACGAGCGATTCGATCAATTTATCAGTTAAGTGCGAGGTTTTCCCTTAGAGAATTGTTTAAAGATTTAGATATATTAACAGTCGCTGCCCAATACATATACTCTTGTATTCTTTATGTTAGACAAAACATAAACTCATTTAAAAAAAGAAGCGACGTGCATAATTTAAACACTAGAAATAATCATAAATTATGTGCCGAATATCATCGTTTACAAAGAGTGCATTCTTCTTTTGTGGGTCTGGCTATTCGCATTTACAATAAAATACCGAAAAACTTACAAGACCTTTCATTTGTTAAATTTAAATTGGAAATTAAGAAAATTTTAATGAGAAAGGCTTATTACGCTCTGAATGACTATTTAAATGATGATAACGCTTGGTCGCTTGGCTAACCAGGAAAACGTAAAAATGTATTGAAGTCTTTAAGAATAAACGCTTGTATGACATTTTAATGTACCTATCGTATTTTGTATGATTATATCTATCATAACATTTAATGAAATGATTCATTTTGTATTTGACATTGCATATTATTTTTTATATATTTTACTGAAACATTCTACACAATGGTCAATCCAGATGTTACATACTAGATTCTGATACTCAAAACTGTAAGATCGTCATGCTCACAATAAAAGTCATTTCTTGCGGCGGCGATGTGGGACGGGTCGCCTCCTTCCCTCTGATATGGCGAGGGAGCCGATGGCTGTGTCACACGTCATACTCGTGAACGGGTGCTGCTTGCGGTGGCTGGTCGGCTTACAGTTGAGGGTATTTACTTGTTATAACTAATTAATAGTCTTGTTGTCACATTGATAGTGTCTGGGTTGACATTGTTTAGGTTTGTTTATTTTAACTGTAAATGTGGATGGGGTGCAACCGACGTTATTTTATTATTTTCCTAATGTGCAAGAGTTTTCATCCGCTTGAGTAGAACAATTATCTTTTTTGTTTATTATTCTATGAAATAACTGTAAGGGGCGTGCCCCAGCCCACATACTGTGCAAACTGTATTAAAAATAATTATACATTTAAAAAAAAAAAGATACAGAACAAAAGAAGACGGAAAAGAATAAACCGGAGTTTCTTTCTGAGTTTCTTCTCCGGGCCGTCCACTTAGGTAGCTAGAGAAACCTGCAGGTTAGCTAGGCTAGGATCCTCGCCGGACAGACCGAGGACCGCGTTAACCCTTGCCCCTGTCGTGTGATCCAGTGCCTGTAGTCCGTGCCAGTGATCACGTCCTCTATATTTCTCTTTACTTCTTGCTTGACCGGTCATTGCACTCTAAAATGTGTTATAATATTTTATATTTTTTTTTTTTTTTTTATTCATAAAATGTTTGAATAAAATACATATAGTAAATAGATATTAACGTTAATATTAAGAGCTTGTTTACTAACACAAGACTGACAGACTTCTAGCACACCTGAAGTAAATTAAACATAATTTAATAGTAAATGTTACCTAATTATAATTAATTTTATATGCATTGTAAATTCTCTTGACAAAGTACAAGTGTATGTAAATACCTAAGTGCTGAATAAAAATCGTTTATTTCGTTTATTTCGTTTATTATGGTCGGTATGGGTAATCTAGATACTAAAATTTTTTTTTTGGTAATATATTATTATTGCTGTTTTCGCATCTGATATGGGTGTTAATTAACCTTGGAAAAAAAATATTACGTCATTTGTTAAGAAATTGTTTATAAACAAATAGACTGTTGGGATTAAAAAAAAATTGTTTTAGGTACTATCTAATAGAATAAAAGATGATTTAAAAAAAAATCTTAAATCATTTTTTTTATTGCTTATAATCGATTTTTTTATATTTCAATTGTTTAAATAATTAGTTAAGAAATTATTATATTCTTAAAAATCATCATTGACCCTTCTCAATGGAATAACAGAGAAATATTTTTTTTATAAATAATTTAATTGTTTATTTACTTATCTAACAATTTGTTATAAACAAATAATATTAACCGTTATATTTTTTTTCGACAACTTCGAAAAAATACAAAACAGCAATAATAATATATTACCAAATAAAATTTTTTTTATAAGATTTTTTAGAAATTTCATTTTTAGTTCATTTAAAAAAAATATAATAAACAAAATAATTAACTTTAATAATTTTTTTTTGCATAACTTTATTAAGCACCTAAATAAAAAGAGCTCCACGAAGCGAAAAATTTATAGATCAATTGTTTAAACTTTTATGCCGTAATTTATAAAAACAGAGATTGGAAAAAAAATAGTTATTTCACAATGGTGTAACTTTTTGAAAAATCGACAAAAAAAATTTTTTCACCGAGATTTTTTCAAGTATCTAGATTACACCATAATTTATTTAAATTTTTAAATTGTTATTTAATATTTAAAAACAATATTTTAGGTGATATACCGGCTTTTTAGGCGGCGCGCCTATGCCGTAACGCCCTCGCGGAGCCCAATTTCCAGCGTTAAAAAAAATTATAAATAATATAGATAGAGTTCCGGGAGTTAATACTTTTTTATTGGAAATTTCCTCCTCTTTCAGGATCTTTTCTCAAAATTCCTTATATATCATTATTTTAAAAGTTATTAACGAAAAACTAAATACCTTTTTTTATCTTATTTTGTTAATAACAATCGCATTTTTTTATGTGCTAATATACCCTTAAAAAACATTTTTCTAGACGTCATTCCGAATCGAATGAGCTATGGCACATATTTTTAGGAGCTTTATTTCTATTTAACACGTTTTTGAACTTGTTGACTAGACTATACTCTGTATCTTTGTCAATTTTTATTGATTTGATAAATAAAAAAATGCGGGTCCAATATTTTTTAGTAATGTAACAGACGAACTTAATAGATTTTTTTAGTCTTCATGCCTAATAAATATGCCTATTGCCTTCCTTCCTCGATATCGTCTTCGTGCGTGACTTGCACTTGGTCGGTTTTTAATGAAATAATGAATTCATTCAGCACTTAGGTATTTACCTACACTTGTATTTGTTAGAATCACAATGTTACACAATTATTCTTATTCTATGAATTAAACTAGATACTTAACTAACAGGTTGCAAATTATAGGATATAATATAACAGACAAAGTGTCCGTCCGTCAGTTTGTCATTAATTCAGAGGAATCCGTCAGTTTGTCATTAATTCAGAGGAATGTGAACTTAAACTTATTATGAGTAGAGACTCATAATAAGTTTAAGTTCACATTAGTTATTATAGGTTTTAGTGGTGTTTTAAACTAAGTATATCATCTATTGTTTTCAGATCATGGCCCCCAGATATTGTCAACATTAGTATTCAAAGCTTTGCCGGCTCTACGCGAGTTGCAGCAAGGCTACTCACAGCCAAATTACGAGGGGTTTAACAAACTGCAGGCACTCAACATGGACTATTATGCATCTAGTTTACCGAGAGACATATTCAAAGGTAAGTTTTAACATTGACATAAATAGCTAGGATAGCATCCTCCGTAGCGTAGCAGTATTTGGCTCGCTTTAAATCTAAGAGGTCGGTCGTGGGTTCCCCACGCCGGACAGGAAATCTTTGTGTAAATTCTAAGATTTCTTTCCGGGTCTGGTTGCACGTTAAGCCGTTGGTCCCGATTGTTGTTGTGTGTTACTACAAAATACTGCGGTCACCAACCCGCCTGCCAAGCGTGTTGATTATGGCAAATACCCTCAAATACCCTATGGGAGTAGGCCCATATTTAGCAGTGGACGTTATACGGGCTGATGATGATCATGATGATGATGAATATTTGTATAGTAATATTTCTCATAGCTCAAACGATGCCCTGAGTCGTGGTCCTAGCCCATTAAGGGTGCCCTCATTCGTATATCGCCGTGATACTAGACTGACAGACAGATCATTAGCTAATCCGCAATATATTTTAGTTGCCATATTTTGTATTTAATTATATTAATATTATTTCATTGTGTATAATAGACACAAAGACTAAAAAATTCAATTCAGTCCGTCAGTTAGATTACCAAAAAATATTGCACATGTATTTTCTTTTTCGTTCCTTAAACAAAAATTGACGAAGATACAGCGCGTTAAAATTTCATGTGACGTCACTTTTACGTACAATTTTCCCTAGTAGTGACGTCACGAGTCCCCCTCTCCTGAACTTTATAGTTTGTTGTTGCTCTGTATATTTGTCAATTTTTATTGATCTATTAAATAAAAAAATACGTGTCGAAATTTTTTTTGTAATCTAACTGACGGACTAAATGTTATTTTTAGTAACCGAAGGGTAGAAACGGGACCCTATTACTAAGAGTTCGCTGTCTGTTTTTCTGTCTGTCTATCACCCAGCTGTATCTCAAAATAACTATACAACAAAACGCTATAACAACTAATACTAAAAATAAAATAAATTTAAGGGAGCCCCCATTACAACAAACTTTTTTTTGCTTTATTTTGCTCCTTATCATTAACGGCAGCAAGCAACTAGCAAGCACTAGAAGTTGGTACGGAACCCTTCGTGCGTGAATCCGACTCGCACTTGGCCGGATTTTTAGTATTTATGCCTATTGACAAGTACAAGTGTATGTAAATACCCAAGTGTTGAATAAATATCGATTATATCCGGGCATGACACATTGTCGCGCGGCAACCTCTTGTTTTAATTAATCCTATTTTGTTTTCTTTCTCCAGGTCTACATTCGCTGCAGAGCTTAACCCTGCACAATCCTCTGTCATCATTAGAAGAAGGCTTGTTGTCCCACACTCCTGTCTTACACAAGATCCGTCTATACTTCAGTCAAGCCAGCATCACTCATATACCTGGTGGCCTGTTCACAAAGCACCAGAAGTTGAAGGATGTACGTACTGTTTTTAATAAGATTAGTTGCAGAGTTTTGCTGTTTACTAGTATTCTTGTTAAACCCTCGTGCTTGTGTTACGAGTGGGTTCCCTCGGAAGTGCAATGGGTGAGGATCGAACCGGCGACCATAAGATCATAAGTCCGACGCCCCAGCCATTGGGCTATGGCCGATTCAAAGTTTGAATACTAGCTGTTCGACAACCTATGTGGCGGAGCAGTATAATTCTTGGAGGCCGTGGGTTCGATCCCCACGCCAGTCCAGAAATCTTTGTATAAATTGTTAGATTTCTTTTCGGGTCTGGTTGGTTGAGGGATTAACCTTCGTGCCTCGGAAAGCTCGTAAAGCCGTTGGTCCCGATTGTTATAACATCATCCATAAAAGTCGAATACCAGGGAACAGGCAGCAGTGTTACCTTGTGTGTTACAATACTGTGTTACTGCGGCCACCAACCCGCGGTTTTACTACGCGTGGTGGCTATGGCAAAACATCTTCAGCTGTGGACGTTATACGACTTGCTGTTCCAATCGTTTTCAAATGCGTAGATCCTGTCTCTCTGTGTTTTAGCCACGAGGCTTTTGGTATTCCACCGGGCACAAAGGCGAGTACGCACGAAAGAGCACGTTAAATTACGCGACCTGTGTAAGCAGTGGCGGACTTACACATTTGCCGCCAGTAGGCTATTTTAGCCGCCCCTACACACCTCAATAATTGTCTAGTTACCTACTAATTTTAACACCTATTATTTTTTTCAAGTATTTGGCATTAGTAGTGGGCGCTGCACGTGGTAATGCCTGATTGATTCCAAAGGCTGACCAGCGAGTCAGATTCACGTTGAGACAGATTCACTCTTCAGACGTTGGAGTATCATATTACATTTTATGTCTCAAATGTTTAAATCGTGAAAATTTAGACGTTTACATTTTCTTTTCCAATAAGAAAAAGAAGTGAGGCCAAATTTGCCGCCTACTGAGCCTGCTGGTAAATCCGCCACTGTGTGTAAGAGAGCACCCTCTGTGGGACTTGGACCTCGGCTCAGAGCGTTTGCAAAAGCCTTATGGCTGACTACATAGATGCTCGTCAGAAAAATATATACTGAGTGACCTTTTTACAGTCTTGATAATAAAATGGTGTGTTGTGTAAATGGTAGGGTAGTGGTAATAGTATTTCGGTAATTAGAGTTTGGAAAATCTCATAATTACTTTAAAGAAACACACCTTACATAGCGTAATAATAAAATAGGTGCCTATAATACCTAGGCCGCAATCACACATGAATGTGAAGCATGAGCGAAATGGCGTAACTACCTACTTAGGTACGCATTTTTACCGTTACGATTTTCACTCTAAGTCAGTGATAAAATAAAATTATAAAATAACTATGCCTTAGAAGTCCAATTCATATACATATCACGCCCTAATATTTTTCAAGAGTCACCCAGTATAAGTCACTCAGTATAATGGGAATACGTGAAGCAAAAACTTTGTAAGTAGTCGTAAGCGCAATTTTCGTAAATAGGGGGAGCCATTTTACGAAAATTGCGCGGACGAGTGGACGAGAAGGAATGCAGAATGCTGATACATTTTTTTAAATTATGGCCGTATTTCGACCGCTGTGCTACCACTAGAACCTACCTATATAAATATATGTCACCGGAAAATAATAAGAATCTTAACTTGATCATTTCTACATCGTTAGTTGATAACTAACGAGGTTTGGGTGGTTAAACAAAACCTAAACCAATGGACTTTAACAGAACTTATTGAAATTGAAGTTTTTTTGTTTTGTTCTTAGAATATAGTTTTGTTACAACAGTATCATAGTATCATTTCGTAAGGTTAGGTCAAGTGTCATAATAATTCAGTTAAAAAAATAATTATGCGCGTTCACTGAAACTAGCAACTAAATTTAACAATATGAGTGGCGCAAAAGTTGATCAACTTACGATTCGTATTATTTTCTGACGACATGTAGATTTTTTATCTTTGTTCCAGATCTTTTACGTTGGAAACAGAAACCTTCAGAAACTAGATAACCTATCGATAGCCAGTCTGCCATCTTTACAAACAATTGATTTTTACAACTGTCAATTCAGAATACTGTCAGAGAATGCGCTAGCCAACTCTTCTGCATTGTTGACTATCAAATTGGAAGGTACTGGTATAATGAATATTCCAGCCAAGTTCTTTGCGGATCAAGTCGAACTTATTACATTGGATTTGAGTGATAATGTTATCGAAGCGTTGCCTGAAGGAATATTTCGGAAGCTAAAGAAATTGGAAACTTTAAATCTCAATGAAAATAATTTGAAAGTTCTGCCACAGTAAGTGAAAAGACGATTGATTTTTTTTTAATTGTAAGCGCAGGTCCAAGGTCATCATCCATCTGATGATGAGTAGCGGAGGAATACAAACTTCGAGTGTGACAAAGTACTTACCGTATTGGCACTTATTTTTATCCGGCGCCCCGTTCGTACTTGGTGCCCCATTTGTAATTAATGCCCTATTTGTATGAATGAACATGAATTAAATTGCAAAATAAATTAGTTACACAAACAATAAATCATTATAACAAACATACTGCAATTGGCGGTTTTATCGCTAAAAGATCTCTTCCAGGCAACCATATGCCGTGGATGGACCAAGGAGTATAAGAAATACGGTAGCAGTAGGTGTACGTAAGGATGGAATATATAATAATATGTCGGAGAAAAAGCATTGGTATCGACATCGTTATTGGAGCTCATTGGCTTCGTGGGCGTCATTAGGGTAGAATGCGAGCACAAAACACACTTATTACAATTTTCGTACTATTTTAATTAAGTTAACATTATCAGAACAAATAAACTTTAAGGACCGAGCAGCAAGTTCAGGGCACCCACATTACTTTAACCAACGAATAAATATACAATCAACGATCCAACTCGATCAGTCGTTCTTTCCAAATATACCGCCAAAACTCGTAAGGCGGAAACATATTGTTAAAACGCCACGCCACCTGACGACACGCGACACATCGAATCAAATGTATTGACCATGCCTAGCCAACATTATGCACCTAAACTAGAGGTGTGTAACTCTTTACTGAACCGACTCACTGTTCCGAAACATTTTAGTGTTTCGAAAGATTGGAACGTCAGTAATGTTTTAAATGCATCATTTGGAACACTGAATCTGAAACACTACTTTGCGGACCGACCGGACCGTGAACGACGTCGCTTGCGAGTTGCGAGTGAGAGATTTGAGTGAGACACAAAATGCTGAGCAGTGAGCGGGATACATATACGCTCGCTCGCTGTCGCTAACTCTCGGACTAGTGATGGGTCGTCGACGTATTTGACGTCAACGAAACTAGACCGTCCAATTTCGTTCATCGACTAGTCGATCAACTAGTTGAATTCGTCGACTAGTTTACGCGTTAACTTGGTATACATAACGACGAACGGACGAAGTCTAATGCGGCGACGGCGACGTAGGCGGTAGACTTAGACTTGTCTCTCGTATGCTTAGGACTGGCTGAATACTGAATAGAATTAATTATAAAGTTTTATTCACTATTCTGGCGTATTTAGAACATTAACTGATTTTATATATCTACATTATTTTTATTAAATAGACCTTTCCTTCGGCATCCTTTCTTCACATAGCACAACAATAATTACATTCGACCCGAACAAATATCAACACCCTCCTACTAGATTTAGAGTTCAAATTTGTTTGCACGATATTTCAACGGACGAATGAATTTCTATCACCCGACTACGTTCTCGTCTCGTCTCACCGTCGTCGCCGTCGCGCGTCGTCGGTCGACGCGTTGCGAATTTCAGTTTATCCCTCTGAGGCGTCTACGGATTCGACTAGTCCATCGTATAACGGTGAACCGTCGATACGTTCACAGTACGTCGACGGTCGAATTAACTAGTTCGTTCATTCAACGCTCATCACTATCTCGGACAGCGGCTCTTGATTCAATGCACGTAATAATAACTATTATGGTGCTTACATATCAAATACTATTAGGTTGTTTCTTGTATGAAATAGAAGACTAGGTATCATTTTACTTTGACAAAGCTTATTGAATTGTTTATGTTTGCGCAAATTTAAACATACACGATCAGTTGTTTTATGATATTGTTTGAATTGCATGTTTATTCAATTGCATCTTTTGAGCCGGTGCCGGTGTTCCAAATGAAACATATCAGTGTTCCGGAACAGTTTAGTGATTCAGATGCAAATGTTCCAATCGCAAAAATTATACACTTTGCGCGGGCCTAACCTAAACCTCAACACATTCAAGATGGCGCCCAGACCTCTCTAGAGACACGTGTGACATGCTCTGCTCTGATTGGTCGTTTTATAAATGACAACATTCTCAGCCTTTACTACATGAGGCTTTTAAGCTATTATAAACAATGTGTTTAAATTATATAAAACAACTATCAATACGACTTGTGGCTTCCTCCGACATAATATATATGTGCAGACTTACTCCGCGTACAAGTACGAAGTGTATCTGGCGGCCCATTAGAGATATAATAGGTTTACGTAAATAAAAATTCTTTTTATTTTATTTATTTTTGTTAATCTTTATTGAAAGTTATACATCGGGTACGTATCAAAATCCCGAATTTTAAAATACCGATAGACGACATCCCGATAATTGAAACGCCGAATGGTTGTTTGGTCGAAAGTTTAAATCCCGAAAGTTCATTTGCCCGAAAGTTTAAAATCCCGAAGTTTAAAATCCCGAAGTACAAAATCCCGAAATTGCCACCGTTTCCGAGAAAAACGATTTTTTGTAAACCTTACCTCAAAAAACGGAGTGCCCTAAGGTCCCGAGATCGCTTCACTCGCTGATCCAAAGACTAAAATCTCTAAGACAATGACAAAAAAGGAGCTTAACATAATAGGTATATAACATAATTAAAACAAAAGTTTAAATGATAATCATACGTATAATTAGGAAAAAAAGAAAATGTAAATCGAGTAGGTATTTTTTTCTAATATTTTGACATGGGCCTTAAACAGAAAGTTGATTTTTATGATGAACCTTACATGTAGTGTAAATGTCACCGTAAGATTGTAAACATCGTTATATTACAATCTATCTAGTAAGATTGTAAACTATCGATAGATTGTGAACCGTATCATTATGATTGCAATTTAACGCATCATTTTTCGCTTGATTGTAATCTATCGATCGATATCGAACCGGCGTAGGACGGAATGCAACTCGCGCTCTGATTGGTTGAACGGTTGTTAGTCCAAACGAATTTACCATAGAGTTGCAAAAATATTGCAGTGGGCATAGTGAAAATAGTAAAAAATTTGAATGGACAAATCAAAGAATACAAAGTATAATAAAATTGTTAGATGAATCTCTAGGGAAGTAGCGCTCGCCTGCCGCTGCCGCGGCACCGCTCGCTACGCTCGCTCGGCTCGCGCGCGGTTGGTCTCTGTTCTAACATAACCTAACCAATTTTACCCAGTTCAAAATGACGAATCAATATCTCCCGCAGAAATGTTTTTACCATTTTTTAATTATCTAGGCGCAGGCAGATTGTATGTTTCATCATTTTGAACTGGGTGAAATAGGTTAGGTTATGTTAGAACTGCGACCAACCGCGCGCGAGCCGAGCGAGCGAAGCGAGCGGTGCCGCGGCAGCGGCCGGCGAGCGCTACATTCGGGATTTCGTCCATTCGGGATTTCGTCCTTTCGGGCATTTGAACATCGGTATTTTGTGTTTCGATATAACGACTATCGGCATTTAAAACTTTCGGTATTTTGAATTTTTTTTTTTTTTTTTTTTTATAGAACAGGGAGGCAAACGAGCAAGTGGGTCACCTGATGGTAAGTGATCACCGCCGCCCATGTACACTCGCAACACCGGAGGAGTCGCAAGTGCGTTGCCGGCCTTTAAGAAAGGAATAGGCTCGCTTCTTGAAGGTTGCCATGTCATACCGGATCGGAAATACCTCCGCTTTTAATTGATTCCACAGAGAGGTCGTGCGCGGTAAAAAGTTTCTCGAGAAACGCACGGTGGAGGACAACCATTCATCCAGGTGATGTTGGTGGAAGTTCTGGCGAGTGGATCTAAGGCGGAAAGCAGCGGCAGGTATGAGTTCGAACAATTCCTCAGAGCACTCCCCGTGATAAATGCGGTAGAGAATACAAAGAGACGCTACGTCTCTCCGCAAGGTAAGAGGATCAAGCCGATTAGTGGGAACCTCGTCGCCGGCGATGATTCGAGCTGCGCGACGTTGAACGCGATCAAAAGGAAGAAGCTGATATTGTGGTGCCCCGGACCAGAGATGGCAGCAGTATTCCATATGCGGCCGTATTTGCGCTTTATACAATTGAAGGCGATGCGCCGACGTGAAATACTGCCTGGCTTTGCCGAGGACACCCAGCTTTTTGGAGGCTAATTTAGCCTTGTCTTCCAGATGACCGCGAAATTTGACGTCACTCTCGACGTCGACGCCGAGAATCCCAATACTCTGGCTGATATTAAGGGGAGTGCTTTGAAAGTGAGGAGGTATGACAATGGGAGCCTTTTTCGCAGTAAACGCGCAAACCTGTGTCTTTTGGGGATTGAACTTGACCAAGTTACGATGGCCCCAATTTGAGACTTGGTCTAGGGTAGTCTCAATTTCAGACACAAGTTTGTTCCGACCCTCAAGGACGTGTGCCCGAGAAATGTTGGAGCGGCCAAAGTAGGAGGCATCTACCGTACTGTCATCTGCATAGCAATGAATGTTATCTGATTGTAACATGTCATTGATGTGCAGAAGAAACAGGGTTGGCGAAAGCACACAGCCTTGTGGGACGCCAGCATTCACGGGCATAGAGTCGGAGCATGAACCGTCGACAACGACCTTGATGCTGCGCTCCATGAGGAAGCTGGCAATCCATCTGCAAAGTTTCTCGGGCAGCCCGTAAGAAGGAAGCTTGGAAAGAAGCGCCTTGTGCCACACCCGATCGAAGGCTTTCGCAATGTCCAGACTCACAGCCATGGCCTCCCCCTTGCTCTCAATCGCCAACGCCCAACGATGGGTCAGGTAGGCTAGAAGATCACCAGCTGACCGACCCTGACGGAATCCATATTGGCGGTCACTAATTAGCTGGTGTTCCTCTAGATACCGTAGAAGTTGGCGATTAATAATGGTTTCCATTATTTTTGAGAACAAGGAGGTGATGGCAATTGGCCGGTAGTTACCCGGATCAGAGCGATCGCCTTTTTTAGGGATGGGGTGCACTAAAGCCATTTTCCACGCTTGCGGGACTACCCCTGTATTGTAGGAAAGTCGGAAAAGGCGCGTTAATACAGGAGCCAACTCTGGAGCACATGTTTTCAGCACAATAGGAGGGATAGCATCTGGCCCACTGGACTTGTGGATGTTCAGAGAGAAAAGTACTTTTCGGACGGATTTTTGAGTAAACCGAATGTCTACTAGAGTACTGTCACACCGTGGAATGGTTGGCGGTGGTTTCTCCCCGTCATCCAAAGTGGAATTGGATGCAAAAAGAGAGCCCAGAAGATCGGCTTTCTCTTTTGCATCGTGAGCCAACGTATCACCTTCCCTGCGCAGAGGTGGAAAAGATGGCCGACAGAAATTCCCTTCGACAGCCTTAGCGAGAGACCAAAAAGCACGTGTGCCTGAAGGAAGACGAGCCAATCTCTCGCCAATTCTGCCGATGTGCTTTGCCTTTGCCATGGCTAGGACTCTTTTGAGGGATCTGGAAGAAAAATTATACTCCTTTTTTATCTGGTCAGCTTTCGGATTCCCAGTTGCTACCGCATCGACCCAGGCTTGAAATTTTTCTTGCTTTTGGCTAGATGCCAGTTTGCAAGAAGAAACAAACCAGGGCTGGGACCCGCCACCAACGGGCACTGAAGAGCTAGGAATAAAGAGTTCCATGCCCTGCAGCACCACATCAGCGACGGAGTCGGCAGTTGCACTGGGATCCTCTAGCGAGAAGCAAATTTGTTTCCATGGGTAGGATGAAAAGAAGGTCCGCATCCCATCCCAGTCCGCTGACCTGAAGTGCCAAACACGGCGGCAGCCCGCAATGCGAGACCGCGGTCGACGCATGAGTGGCACCACACTCCGAATCAAGCAGTGGTCCGACGTGCCTAGCTGAGCATCGACGGTTACCTGAAGCCCTTCCGGATGAGAGGTCAGCAGAAGATCCAACAGTGAAGGCGTATGGTTTTCCACATCTGGAACTCGTGTAAATGAGGAAACCATCTGTGTCAAACCATAAGCCATGGCAAGGGCATGAACAGATTTACCCGCATAGTCCGTTTTCTGTGACCCAAGCCATTCAATGTGATGGGCATTGAAGTCGCCGAGTACCACAATCGCGGCGGACGGGATCTGTTCTAGCACGGAATCAATGGCCATTTCGACGTGCTCGAGGAGTCGGTCTGTTTCTGCGTCACCACTGTGGGACCTATAAAGGCAAGCGTATATGCGCGGGTGGTCATCGCAATCTACGCGCAGCCAGATGATGGAGAGGTCCCTACCTTCAAGATTGCTTAGGCGGCGGATACAGATATCGTCTCTCACGTATACGCATACTCCAGCTCGAGACACAAACCTGTGCTCAATTTTATAGCCTGGATAATTTAGGTATGACGTATCAGCAGGAGACGAGATCTGAGTTTCCGTTAAAAAGAACAAGGCTGGCTTCTCAGTCTCAAGATGGTGGTGGACAGAGTTAAGGTTGGAGTGTAATCCCCTGATGTTGCAGAAGTGTACATGAAGTTCAGGGGACGGCGCCACGGTTTTGTTGCTCTTGCCTCGAGCAGAAATTGCGAGCGGGATTTTGCCCTCCCCAGAATACGCAGGGCAGCCTGAGCGAGGGTGCTCAGGGAGGGATTCTCCAGCACGGAGCGAACTGGTACCCTCCTGGGGTACAAGATCTTTTAATTCCGCTGCCATGGTTAGATAAGGGGAGGGGGGGGGGGTGTTGGGCCACCGGACATCTCGCTCACCGTACGAATAGCAGTAGCTAAACGCTACTACTGAAACGACGATCTCCTGCGAGAGATGTGGTATTTCCCGGTCGAGCCGGCCCATTCATGCTGCGAACAGCGTGGCTCTACCACAAGAAAAGCCTCCTTTTAGTCGCCTCTTACGACAGGCAGGAGATACCGTAGTCTTATTCTTAACCCCAGACTACAAGGGCAAAATTTCGGTGTTTTGGACGTCGATATTTCAATCATAGGTATTATGAACTTTCGGGATTTTGATACGTACCCTATACATCATACACATTAAGTGTAATAATTTCAGTTACATCTTTGATGGCTTACAAAACCTGAAGCATTTACACCTAGATGACAATTTGCTAACAACCATAAGTGACTCGGTCTTCCGGAGTACCCCCCAGCTAATAACGCTGTCAATAGCCCGCAATCATCTGACCCTGGCTTCGGAGTCACACTTTTCGCCTTTCCACCAGCTGCGAGGACTTCAGGAGTTACTCCTGAAATGGAACTACTTGAATGTCATATTTGATGATTGGAGAAATGAACTTGTAAATTTGCGGCGTTTGGATTTGAGCCAAAACTTGTTTGTGGAACTTGAGGTAAGACTTTAGAATTATCTTAAGTAGCCCGAGGGTTTCGTCACGGCTAGCATGTAATATATATGCGTCAGTAGTCAACTAGGGTATTCCTGGGTCGGGCAATACGTTCCGTTGCTAAAAGTAGTCTCTCAAAAAAAATCTAAGGCCTAGCCCAAAGTCAGGTGGTTTACGGTGTTAACAACGTTGGCAATATAACGCAACCAACTGATCCTGACCTAGGAGACACACGTCTCGTCTTTCCACGAACTGCGAGGAGTTCAAGACTCTTGAGATGGAATAACTTGAATGTCAACTACGCCCACCCCCCTGACCCCGTATTAATCAATGATATTATTTTGCTGCGGTATTATGTAAACTAGACCAATTTTCTCTGTCAAGCAGCCTATGTCTTCATTTCGATATGTAAAATGAATAAAAATCTTTGCTAATAATTATCACCAACAAATGACAACATCCATAGCGTAGCGGTATTTGGCTCGCTTTAAATCTCGTAGGTCGTTGGCTCGATCCCCACGCCGGACAAGAAATCTTTGTGCAAATTCTAAGATTTCTTTCAGAGTTTGGTTGGTTGAGGGACTACCCTCCGATCCTCGGAAAGCACGTTTTAAGCCGTTGGTCCCGATTGTTATAAATCATATACAGGGTGGCCGAGGAGTTGACGTTCAAACGCAAAATTTAGATACTTTATGATGAGGAGTATCCGAATCACCCCCATGTATGTTCTACGATTTTGCGTAGTTTTCGAGATAGAATTTTTTTAATGATTTTTTTCGTAAATTTCACCTAGCATCAGTTTTCGATTTTTTTCTCGTTCTCTTGAACATTTCTGGTTCAGTTTTTTTGTGATAACTAATTAGCATAGTTTAACCTAACACCCTACAAATTATAGTTTATCTTATCATTGCAGAACTGACTTAGAATTTATTCGAAAGTTCATAATTAGGGTTTGAGCTCAGGACTCATAAATTTTCAAAGTATAAAAATAAAATTAAAATGGGGAGATAATGAATTCAAAGTTATTTTAAAATCTTCCTTAGACATTAAACTTTAAAACAAGGCCAAAGAAAGTTAGGGTTAACGGGGGTTTATTTTCTGTAACTGACCTTCAAAGTAAATTAAAGCATTTTTAAAGGAAAAAAAGTCTAATTTTATTTTATTTAAATCTTTGACTTTCTTTGAGTTATGATGGATTTGAGTGTTTTACTCAAATAAACTTAAATTCTATTAATTCTGGGAGTTTTTAGATGCATGCATTTAATTAGAAAAAATCCAATAGGAAGGTATGATTTCATTGTTGTAATTTTAACCTTGCTCAGGTAAAACTGGACTGTAGTTACTTGGAAGTGTTAGTGATGCCCTACACTCTGAGTGAATATGCAGAAATGCATTATTTCTACGGTGTTGCACAAGGCAACGGACGTAAAGCAGCAAGACTCTACAGAGAACAACTTCAACGCCGAGGCAGACCACATCCTGATCATTACCCTGACTATCGTGTGTTCATTAATACTCACAACACTTTAATGGCAGGCCGCGGTTCCTGGCCAACGTGGTGGTGAAGGCATTTTGAGAGTTGACCCGAAACGCAGGCAAATCGTTCTAGAGGAAGTGCAATGCAATAGAACTACAAGTACGAGAGCAATGGCGCGTAATCTTGACATACCAAGATCTTCAATACAACTCAAAGAAAGTCAAAGATTTAAATAAAATAAAATTAGACTTGTTTTCCTTTAAAAATGCTTTAATTTACTTTGAAGGTCAGTTACAGAAAATAAACCCCCGTTAACCCTAACTTTATTTGGCCTTGTTTTAAAGTTTAATGTCTTAGGAAGATTTTAAAATAACTTTGAATTCATTATCTCCCCATTTTAATTTTGTTTTTATACTTTGAAAATTTATGAGTCCTGAGCTCAAACCCTAATTATGAACTTTCGAATAAATTCTAAGTCAGTTCTGCAATGATAAGATAAACCATACTTTGAAGGGTGTTAGGTTAAACTATGCTAATTAGTTATCACAAAAAAACTGAACCAGAAATGTTCAAGAGAACGAGAAAAAAATCGAAAACTGATATTAGGTGAAATTTACGAAAAAAATCATTAAAAAAATTATATCGCGAAAACTACGCAAAATCGTAGAACATACATGGGGGTGATTCGGATACTACTCATCATAAAGTATCTAAATTTTGCGTTTGAACGTCAACTCCTCGGCCACCCTGTATAATAATCGTATACCAGGAAACGGGCAGCAGCGTTTCCTTGTGTGGTATGACATAATACTGCGGTCACCAACGCTCCTGCCAAACGTGTTGACTATAGCAAAAACGCCCCCACGGGAGGAGGCCCATGTTCCGCAGTGGACGTTGTACGGGCTGATGATGATGCTAATAAATAATATTAAACTGTGTTCTAATTTGAATATTTTGTTCACAGCTTAAAGAAGTGTTGTTTCACGCAAAAAACGTTACTATAGATCTAGGAAAGAACGAAATCAGAAAGATCAATTTTCCTTGCACACCACCCGTCTTTCCTGCATATCAGACGAATAACAAAGTTCTTCTTGAAAACAATCCGCTGACTTGTGACTGTCAACTATTCCCTTTGATTTTAAGACTACGAGGAATCAATATATCAAAAGCAGAACCTCAGTTCGTTGTTGGACATACAATTTGTACGTCACCAGTTCAATACAAAGGCGACCACTTGGAAAATTTTTCACCATCAGCCTTCAACTGTGATCTACCTCTAAAACATTCTGATAATTGCTCCTCTTGCATATTGCATGCTCCGAGTAATATTCTGGAGTTAGATTGCAACACCGCTCCGTACGCATTGTCTGAAGTTTATAATAGCGTCACATTAAAATTGAACCAATACCCCAATTCTATAAGCGAATTGAACGTAGATACACTAAATCTGACTGGCTTGGGAATTAAATATTTATCTTCCGAACTACCAAAGAAATTGAATGTCATCGATTTATCAAACAATTTATTAGAAGTACCGCCTATACAGTTGTTGAAACAGAATATATCTTTGTATCTCGCTAAGAACAAATTCAAATGTGAATGTCAGTATTTTGATGAATTATCTTTTATGGTGGCAAATCCACAAGTTTTGGACAGAAGTGATCTTCGATGTGATAATGGTGAAAGAATAGATATTGATTTACTTTGCAGTTCAATTTTTACTCCCGTTTCCGTGGCAGGAGTTACTTTAACTGTACTAGCAATCTTACTTATTATTACTTGTGCCATTACTTATGAATTTTCAAATGAAATCATCTCTTATCTAATACAAAAAGGAATAGGTGCCCGTTACTTTATCGATGAAGATGTTGAGAAAAAATACGATGTTTTCATCTCCTTCTCTCACAAAGACTTAGAATTTGTTGAAGAGATGACGCTAAAGTTAGAACAGGAGTTTGAATTGAAGACGTGCGTCCATCACAGAGATTGGAATGTAGGAGAGTATATAACGACACAGATCACAAGGTCAGTGGAAAGTTCTAGATGGACTGTCATAGTATTATCGAGACACTACTTAGAGTCTATGTGGGCAACTGTAGAGTTTAATGTAGCCTATACTTTAGCGTTAAGAGAGAGTAGAGCTCGCGTTATTATGATACTCTTGGAAGATGTTAGCAGCGACACAGCTTTGCCAGAGGAGATCAGAGATTATATGGCTACGAACACTTATTTAATGTGGAGAGATTCTAAGTTCTGGGAGAAACTACACCGGGCTTTGCCGAGGCGGAGGAAGACATTTGTTTGGCGCAACTCAAGAGACTATGCTTAGTTTTAAAAGACTTGACACCCAATTCTGAATTTATGATCGAAGTTAAAATCATACGTAGGCGGTTCCGGTACTGAGCCTATGAATGAAAACCAACAATTTTGGACAAGTGGAGATTTATTTCTCATAGTGGTCTCATTTTAGCTCGATACACTTGATCCAGCGATGCTCCAACTTCTATAAACTGTCTGGAAAATCGGTCATTCTCTGAGGGCCCAAAAAATCATGACCAGCGCGAGAAAACCTATTAAACGAATTCATAACAACTTGATTTTTTTTCTAAAATAGATAAGACCAAGGCCTACTTTGGCCACTCAGTTCTTTCTTAATAAAGTGAAGCAAATAAAATAAAGAGATTTTTTCCGCGTCCCGTGTTTTGACTTGACCTCAGTGGCGCCAACGGTTTCGCTCATATTTATTAATTTTAATACCTACGTGGCTGGTGGTTCGAATAAAACAAACTGTCCGTCGCGCCGCATCGGTGGCAGAAAAAACAACTCGGCTTGCGTTAGCGCGTTTGAAATATTTAGGAAAATAAACAGGTTCGGTGGTTTGGTCGCTCAAAAAATGTATTTCGCTGAACGCTTGTAATATTAAACCCAGTGTATTTTTTTCTTTTTTAAGTTAAAATGATATATTAGATGTATTGATTTTCTTAATAATAACAATTTAGCAAACCTAATTAAAATGTTATTGAGTATTAACCTTACTTTTGTTATAAGCGTCATTGATCTCGGTGTTTTCAGGGAAATTAACGTCCATATATAGGGAATGCCTATGAGATTGTATTGTTTGCCAATTATACTTCTGTAGAATTACTTAACTATGACGACGTAAACAGTGCTCTCTTGACAAATTCAAACCAATTAAAATTCTTACTGTAGCTTCGCATAATATGAAAATTTGTTATACGTAAGGACAAAAGAATAGTAGATAAGTAAAAAAAAAAGTTATATAGAAGCAACTCTTTTGTGGAGCAATGTATTCGCTTTTATAACAAACTTACAAATAATATTAGACAACTATCTGTTAATACATTTAAAGCCATTGTCAAACCTAAAATATGTAAAAACTAAAAAGGCATATCATAAAATATCAGACTATGTAAATGACAGAATGGCTTGGAAGTAACTTGCACTGAAACTGGCTTTATTATTTACTAGCTTCCAGCGCGCGGTGTCACCCGCATAACTCCCGTTCCCGTGGGAACTTCATAATTAAATACAGCCCGTCATCCGGGGATAGTGTAACTTTCCGATGGTGAAAGAATTTTTCAAATCGGTCCAGTAGTTTCAGAGCCTATTCAATACAAACAAACAATCAATTCCTCTTTATAATATTAGTATAGATTTGGTCTGAAGTGTGTAATAAAGACTATTCTATTATATACAGATACACCACGGAGTTACAGGGGTTGCAACACCATCAATAAAACCCATTTTTATTTATTTAAATCTTGATTTATTCAGAAACTGTTGAACAACCGGCATGTACTGTTTCCTAGTAGCGGAGAGGTTCGTCTGCGTGTAGTAGAACGATGCTACTGGGAGATGTTCTGACACTAAACCTAGTGCAGGCGTCTCACATGCTTCTAGATGTTTCGCTAGCTGCAAAAGAAACAAATATTTAATATTTAAATGTTAACCATATACTATGTTTCAAAATGAGATTAATAAAATTCGACCACCGGCAGGACTCGAACCTAACGTCCCCCTTAGAGACTTGTTATAAAGAGATTGATAACTTTCGACGACTGGTGTGATTCCACCGTGGCCGAATAGTTAAGGCATTAGGGGCTAAACAGGGGATGCAGGATCGAATCCTGCCGGTGGCCGAATTTTATTATCTCAATTTAGAAATATTTAATTACTATTACTAGCTGGCCCGACAGACGCTGTCCTGTCTTAACTAAAACTCGATACTAAATGTTACTTTTAATTTCAAACGTGATTTTTGTTTATATTCTGGGCAGTGATACTTCTAGTAGACGTGGATGTGTACACACCATTTTTTTTGCGTATGATTCTATATTGCTGAGTTTTGAGCTTTTAAAAATTCCCTTAGAATAAAATCATGAACTTTTGGATGCTTATTATCTATATCAGTTAATTTGTAAAAAAAAACTAAAAGGTATGATTTCTTATAAAAAAACAGTTAAGTTTCTTTTTTTGACGAATTCTAAATTTTGATTTTTTGACGTATAGTAAACCAGAAGTGAAAATTTCAAATCTATTTTTAAGAACTTTCGCCATTTTTTTATTTTTATTTTTTTAACTTGAATTAAAGCTTTAAATGTACTTATTATTCACAAAAAGGTCCTACCCCACATGAAGCGCCCTCTTGCGCAGGTTAAGCTGGAGCTCTGCTCGCCTTTATGCCTGGTAAAGTAGCAAAAGACTAGTGGCTAACAACGTAAGACCTTCCGAAAAAAAAAATCTAAGCAATCGAGTTTATGCGCTAACTGAAATACTACAGTATACTGGATCCATCCATATCACATATGTTACAATAACAAATGCGGCGCAGCTGCAGGAGTGCACCGTGCGTTTCTACGTCACGACAACGTGCAACGTGGCATGTCGCGTCATCGTAACGTGTTTATGTGTTAGAGCCCAGAGGCCTATAGTCAGACGCTGATTACCTGAGCAACCCTATCGGGTGTATGACCAATGATTGCGACATCTCTCCGCAGCCCTCCTGTGAGGTCCATCCCCAACAACAACGCTATATCACAGCCTCGACGAGACAGGGCTTCGGTCACCGCGACCGCAGCACCCGGCCGGGATAGGAACTTCTGAAAATTCAAAATATGTATGTTATTTCTTATGATTATGATATGAACACCAATATTATAAAGCTGAACAGTTTAAGTTTAGTCAAAAGCGCTAATATTGGTAACTACTGATCCGTTTTTTTTTATAAAGATATTTTATTTATTATAAAGATACTAACAGAATTTTTGCACCCTAATAGTATTCTTGTTAACCCCTCGTGCTAAGCTAAAGTGGGTTTGTTACGAGTGCATTGGGAGAGGATCGAGGCAATCACAAGTCCGACGCCTTAACCATTGGGCTATTTGAAAAATTCTTTCAGTGTTAGATGATAGCCTATTACATTATGATGTTCCTACGTGAACATGAGATACGCGAGTGAAACCGCGCGCGGGAAACTAGTTTATTATTAAACTATACTCATATGATAAAGCTGAAGAGTTTCGGCGCCTAAGTATTATAGGCACGGAAGAGGAGCGGCCTAGGTATTACAGGCACTTATTTTATTATTATGCACGCGCTATGAAGGGTGTTTTACTTTTAAGTAATTTTTGAGATTTTCGAAACCCTAATTACCGAAATACGATATATATTCTATTCCAGTACACAACACACCATATTATTAACAAGACGGTGAAAAATGTCACCCAGTGTCACTTTAATTTTAAAATATTTATTTTAGCGCTTTCTTGATCTAAAAAAAGTACCACATTTTTGTCTTGGTCTCGTAAACCATTAACCATATACAAAGTGATTTCAAACAATTGTCAACTAGCCTATTATTTGTCTGCCTAACAAATCAACTATTTTATTTCATTTTTTATTTATATTTAACTAGCGAGCGACCCGCCCCGGCTTCGAATGCAATGCTAATGTATCATACATATAAACCTTCCTCTAGAATCACTTAATCTATTAAAAAAAACGCATCAATATTTGTTGTGTAGTTTAAGATCTAAGCATACATAGGGACGGACAGACAGCGGCAAGCGACTGTGTTATAATATGTAGTGATACTAAATACAACTTTGGAGATATTAGTCGAAGTAATGCGGATCATTACCGATAGATGGCACAAACGTCCCCCTTAGAGACGTGTTATAAAAGAGATTGATAAATTTCGATGACCGGTGTGGTTCCACCGTAGCTTAATAGTTTAAGGCATAACCTAAGATGCATGTTCGAATCCCGCCGGTGGTCGAATTTTATTTGTCTCAATTTTGAAACAAAGTATATGGTAAACTTTTCCGTAAAGTATACAAAAACATTTCTTTTCATACCTTGACTAGTACCGGGAAGCTCGGCACGAAGAGGTCAGCGACAATCTTGACGTCCTTCCGCAACAGTTGCGCCGGGGTCAGGCACGTGACGTCACTACGAGCCGCCACGAGAGCGTCAAGAGTTGCCGTCCTGAAATAACGCGATTGTATAAAGAGACAGAGCTACTTGAATAAACTTCTATCCATATATACTAATATTATAAAGAGAAATGGTTTGTTTGTTTGTATTGAATAGGCTCCGAAACTACTGGGGGCCGAGTCTGCAATTTTTTTAAGTATTGTGCCACCGTAGTGCCTACATGATATCATTATGCCAAAAACGGTAATCTACTAATCTCACTATGATGTCGGCGCTGGAATGGCAGTCGGTGTTGCTACCGCAGAAAAAGGCCGTCAACAGAAGTAGCAGGGGAGATGGTTAGGGAGATTGTAATGTTTATTTAGGCGATTTCAAAACTTATAAATGTATCATTGTAGCGTATTCAACTACGCTAATATAATCGTGGCGTCATAGTGACACCATTATGACGTCATTAGGATTAGTAGATTACCAAATGGGAAAAACACCGACCATTGAACTGTCATTGACAGTTCATGGACACGCCATTATGATAGTAGACTCGGGGCCCTGGACCGATTAGACAAATTCTCTCACCGTTGGAAAGCTACTCTATCCCCGGACGACATAGACTATATTTAATTATGAAGTTCCCACGGGAACGGGAGCTACGCGAGTGAAACCGCGCGGGAAGCTAGTAATATTATATAAAGAGGAAAAGTTAGTATTTTTGTTTCGAATAAACTCAAAAACTTGTGAACGGATTTTGATAATTCTGTCACCATTAGAATGCCAAGTAGTTTCGGAGCCTATTCAATACAAACAAACAAACAATCAAATCTTTCCTCTTTATACTATTAGTATAGATGAATATATTATAAATAATATCAGTTGAAGTAATGCGGATCATTACCGATAGATAGCACTAACGTGGGGGACGTTAGTGCTATCTATCGGACATGATGGATTAGAGACATGTTAAAAGAGATTGATAAAATTTCGACGACCGGTGTGGTTCCACCGTAGCCTAATTGGTTAAGGCATTAGGGGCTTAACCTAAGATGCGGGTTCGAGTCTCGCCGGTGGTCGAATTTTATTAATCTCAATTTTGAAACATAGTATATGATAAACTTTTCCTTAAAGTATTCAAAATCATTTAAAAAGTATAGATGAAGTTCCCACGGGAACAGGTATTATGCGGGTGAAACCACGAACGGGTAGCTAGTATAGGCATATATGTTAAAACATACCTGTCAGTTTCAAAGTCGGCAGGTTTCATCAATGTCTCCAAGAACTGTACCATTTCTACATCATGAGGAGTCGCTTTGTTCACTACAGTTGAGAAATTGACCGTGTCCAATATTATTGTAGCTGGAAAAAAAAAACAAAATAAATATTGTCAAGTAGCTGCGTCCTTTTACCCTCGTTACTCTGCTCCAGTGGGTCGGAGCCTTTATTCCCGTTGCCACTTTTTTTCTGACGGACATATTATGTAGTTAGCCCTAAGGCTTTTGCTGCTTCACCGGGCATAAAGGCGACCAGCCTAGATAAATGGTTTTAACACTACAAACTTAGCAACCTGCGCAAGAGGGCGTCCAATGTGGCCTGTGGGACTTGGACCTCGGCTCAGGGCGGTCGCTGACGGGGGGATTGAAGGATTATGACTTTTAGTATTTTATTTATTTACAGGGAGGACGTAGGCGGCCCCTGTGGGGATTGGACCTCGGCTAAGAGCGCAAGCTGACGGACGGATTAAGAAATATATACTTTTAGATTTTTTGTGGAGTTTTCTGCAACTGTCGCTCTACACTACGGTAATTCGTTATTTTATACTAATATTATAAAGCTGGAGAGATTGTTTGAGCGCAGTAATCTACGGAACTACTGGACCGATTTGAAAAAAAATCTTTCAGTGTTAGATAGCCCATTTATTAAAGAAGGTTCATTATGAAGTTCCCACGGGAACGGGACTTAGGCGGCTAAAACCGCGAAGCTAGTACATTAATACATACTCACCATACAACATTCGTGCACAAGCCGGGAATGTATCAAAGAAACCCGGGTCTGTAGCTATCAGAGCCTCCAAGTCTTTAATCCGCTGAGCCGCGAGGGTACAGCAAGATCCTACAATCTGTATCGTACTTCTCACATTGTTTTTACACCACTCGGTATTAGCAAGAGGCCTGCAACAAAATAAAAGTTAAATAGGATGATATTCTTAGAGTTTGCCCGGATTCTTGGAAGTAAATTATAGACCTGTTACCTTTAAGGCATCTTACCATAATGTGTACATTAGTCATTTATCGCACGACAGACGAACAGACTGATAAAAAAATCTGTAAGATCAAATCATTTTAACAATGTTTTTAGCTACTTAAGTGATACTTTTGTTAGATTTAGTCTTATACAGTGTAATTTTGAAAGTGTATGTAAATACCTAAGTGCTGAATAAATTTCATTATTATGCATATTGGTTCCCGTAGGAACTTCATAATTGAATGTAGCCTATAGCCTTCCTCGATAAATGGGCTATCTTACACTGAAATAATTTTTCAAATCGGACCACTAGTTCCTGAGATTAGTGCGCTCAAGTTAACAAACAAAAAAACCTCTTCAGCTTAATATATTACATTCTAGCATCCCGCGCGTGGCTTCACCCGCATAACTCCCGTCCCCGTGCGTACTTCATAATTAAATATACTATATAGCCTTCCGCGATAAATGGACTATCAGAAAAGGAAACATTTTTTCGTATTGGTCGTGTAGTTACTGAGATTCGCGCCTTCAAGCAAATAAACCCCTCAGCTTTATATATTAGTACAGATTTCAAAGTTGAGATTAATAAAATTCGACCGCCGGACTCGAAATTTATTCATCTTATTGTGACACGTCTCTAAGGGGGACGTTAGTGCCATCTATCGGTAATGATCCGCATATCTTCAAAGTTGCATTTGGTATTAAATATTAAACAATGACACCGCCCATTTTCCACATTTTTTAATTTTTTAAGCACTTTATGGAAAAGTTAATGATAAGGTTTCGTTGTCTATTCTAGGCCAGAGACCACACAAGCAATGCCCGGCGGCCGACGGCGATTTATTATTGTTCAGCGGCTTGCGTACTTGTATTGCGGGATACAGGTTAGTCAGGATGTTAGATACTAGATGGCGTTGCTCGTCTTCTTGTAGTTTGTGTGGCTACTCTAGATGTCGCTACTTATACATACCAGGGGTGTTACGAATATTCGCATCCGCATCCGCAAATGCGGAATATTCGCATTAATTCAGACATCTGCATCCGCATTCACATCCGCATCAATCAATGCGGAGTTTTTACGGATGCAGATTCACATCAACTAGTAACAACATGTAAAGAAAGTGGGCGGAGTCAGAGTGGCACATTCTTCGCGTTTGTTTGAAAGGAGCACATTGGTAAAAAGATCTTACAGGTTTTGTTTATTGTGTTGTTTATTGATTGATGTATTTTAAATTGATTTTCAGTTATTTATGCACTTAATTTAAATAATTGTTTCTTTTTTAATCCCAAAATCCGCATACGCATCCGCATCGCATCCGCATCCGCATCAAATCCGCATCCGCGGATGTGAACTTCTAACAATCTTCTACATAGTGACCGAAGTCACCTAGTAAGCAAAAATATGCCTGTGACAGGTGACTCCACTTTTCCATAGCCATAGTTTTTGTTATATTCATAGTTTTATTTATTTGTTTAAACATATTCATACTCAATGTAGTGGGTGAACGTTAGCCATAAATATTTTAATGAGAAGGGGATGATAATTATTTTTAATACTAGATTATATAATAATAAGCCATAATTATTTTAAATAACAAATACAAACATTCCGGTCATTAAATAAATGAAAGTACAATAATTAAACTTACAATGAACTCAAAATTAAATTCAAATCAAATTGAACTTAAATGAAGTTAAACCATAACTAGATTAAAATTTGATGAAAATTAAATAAAGGTGCAATCAAATTAAATTTAATTAAATAAAAGGTGTTATCATTAATTACAGTTCACTGTGTCTTACTGTTGGGGTTGGCCGGGGTACGTTCAGTACCTTACGGTCAGCCTGGGACAGTCTCCCACGTTGTTGACGTATGTTCCTTCCAAGTCGAGTGACTCCGCTGGTTACATACGTCACCACGCACCCCTGAATGCGTAGGTACCTAGGATGGTTACGACCCCAGAGGACAGGTAGCGAGGAGGCGAAATGATACTGCAGAATTTTTCCTTTATTATTTGGGCTTGCAGATTTCGGCTTCTTTTTTTCTTGTTGTTGTTGCCTCTTCGACGGCTAAGCTGCGACTGACTGTGCCGAGAAAATGTCGCTCAATTTATACCCGGCTGTATTACCGCGAAGACAACCACGCATTTTGAGCCCTTTTGTTTGATATTTTTTACTAAGCCGAAACCTGTTTTGCCCCCTTTTATTTACTTTTTCTTTACACAATATGTACAATTTTGGTGTTGTAATAATCCTTACATAATTATTGTTCAATATAAACATTCACTTAATCCTAATTATGTACAAATAAAATGTATTACAACAATAAAGGTCAAAAATTACGAAGTTACATATTTTCATTATAAAAAATCCTTAATAAATCCTAAACTACTTGACCGATTTTAATAATTCAAACGGATTTATTCGTTTTATGATTAGACCTTTCATTTAAAACCAAAATTATCAAAATCTATCCACAAACAAAAAAGTCGATTTTCAAGTTACGTAATTATACTGAATCGAAACTTATACTAACAAAAAATTATCTTTAAACTGTCTAATTACTTATAACATGAAAACTTATGCTAAACCTTACTAAAATAAACTATTTTAAAACAAGAAAAACATCAAATAAATCATTTAAATACCTAACAAATGATTAAAATAGTTTCTATAATTACATTGCTACTACTTGCGCCCTGGTGTCTCGATGCCGACACTACTACTTGCGCCCTTGTGTCTCGATATGGTCTCGTCGCCGACATTCTCCCCCTCGTGCGCAGCACCGTCCTCCAGACACGGCGACACTCCCGGCACCAACAACACCACTCTCGAACTTGGTCTTCGCAGCACTCCTCCTCGAGTCTCGACGTCAACGATTCTGGTTCGGCCGTCTGGCCCCGGATACGCCCGCTGAATTCTGCCGCGTGGCCAGGTGCATCGTGGTAGGCTGTGGTCGACGATCAGGACGATGTCCCCGACGCGCAGGTCTGTAGCATTGCTTCTTCCCGTAGTTTTTCTTGGTAGCAGAGTGGGCAGGTATTCTCGCAGCCAGCGTTGCCAAAAGTGGTCGGCAAGGCGCTGCGCAGTCTTCCAGGTGTGTCTGCCTACGAGCTCGTCATCTTTGAAGCTGCCAATTCCCGTTGCGCCGCAGGATCGCCCGAGGAGGAAGTGGTTAGGGGTAAGTGCTTCTTCTTCAGGGCTCTCGGAGATGTGGGTGAGAGGCCGAGAGTTGACTATGTGCTCGGCCTCTAATAGGAGGGTATGAAGTACCTCCTCTCGTGGATGCCTTTCATTGAGTGTGGCGCCTAGTGCGGTTTTGATTGATCGCACTAAACGCTCCCATGCGCCGCCCATGTTAGGCGCACCAGGAGGGATGAAGATCCACTGCACACCGATCTTCTCTGCTTCCGAGGTAAGGTCTTCTTTGTTCATGTCATCTAGCGCCTTTTTTAGTTCCTTGTTGGCGCCGACGAAGTTAGTTCCGTTGTCAGTGTAGATGGTCTTCGGCATTCCTCTTCTCGCGGCGAACCGTCGTAGCGCCATGATCATGCTGTCGGTGGAGAGGGACGGAGTGAGCTCAATATGCACAGCCCTTGTGGTTAAGCATGTGAATAGAGCCCCCCATCTCTTTTCCTGACGTCTTGCTACGGTGATCATCATTGGACCGAAGTAGTCTATTCCGGTGCACGTGAAGGGAGGGTTATGGTGCATCAGTCTTTCTTTAGGTAAGTTGCCTGTTGGTAACTCTTGCGGTTTTCCCTTTTTCACCTTGCACCACTGACATTGATGCTGAACTGCCTTGATCGCTGACCTCAGTCCCAATACCCAGAAGCGTTGCCTTACTTCGTTCATCACTGTTGAGTGGTTTCCATGGTTGAAGCGGCAATGGAATTCTTCTATGATGAGTCTTGTTATCTTCTCCTTGCTGTCGAGTATGATAGGGCGTTTATAGTCTCTGGTTACGCCTTGTATCGCGTCGATTCTTCCTTTCAAACGTAAGAGACCTTCTTCAAATACCACGTCGAGCTTCTTCAACTTGCTGCTGCTTTCTAGCTGCTTTCCTTTTTCTATACACTTGATGTCTTCTCTGAAGCTTCTCTCTTGACTTGCTTTCAGTAGTAGAGTTTCAGCTTGCTGCAGCAAGTCTGTGTTCAATGGTATGTAGTTCCTTTCTATCTTTTTTCTTGAAGACTGACGTTGCTTCTCTACTATCTTTGTTTTCTTTCCCTTCGTATTTTTCCAGGTTGGATCTTCCTTGCTGACGTTGACCTTTTCTCGTGTTCTGCAGAGTTGTATGAACTGTAGTACTCTGGCTGTGGCTCGCCAGAGTCTCTTCCATGATGAAAACCTCTCAGGATCAGGTGATGGATAAGCGATGATGGTTGTCGCTGTGACGTTTGTTGTCTTCTCTTCACCGGTGGGTTCCTTCTTAAATGTTCTTGCTTCAGGCCAGTGACTTTCTTCTTGTCTTAGGAATTCTGGGCCAGTGTACCATCGGTGATTGCAATTGAAGTTCTCCGGTACGTCACGCGTTGAGTCGTCTGCAGGATTTTGTGCTGTAGGCACCCATCTCCAATCTTGAGGTTTGGTGAGATCTTCTATTTCGGCCAAGCGATGAGCTACGAAAGTTTTGAAGGTTCTCGGGTCCGTCTTGATCCAGGAAAGAACGATGCTGGAATCTGTCCAGAACGTTTTCTTTGTAATCTTCAGATCCATTTCTTCCTCTACTGAATGGGCTAGTCTGCTTCCAAGGAGGGCCGCCTGTAGTTCTAGTCTCGGGATTGATACTGGCTTCAATGGGGTGACTCGTACTTTTGCTGCCACCAAACTGACGTGGTATGTTCCGTTAGTATCTTCCGTTCTCCAGTAGACTGTAGCTGCATACGCCATTTCGCTCGCGTCTGTGAAGGTGTGCAGCTCCCCCTCGGTGCTATGTGGCGCCAGACATCTTGGTATCTGAAGGTCTTGTAGAAGCTTCATCTTCTCTAGATATGTTTTCCATGCTTCATATTCCTTTTCTTCTATTTCTTCATCCCATCCGACGCCACTCCGCCATATGTTCTGGAGCAGCTTCTTGCCTTGGATGAGGATTGGTGATGCTAGTCCCAGTGGATCGAAGGTCGACATGACGGCGCTGGTGACTTCTCTCTTCGTGGGCACCTTGAAACCCTTGGCTATTTCTTCTGGAGTGTTTCGGAGGTTTGCCCTGAAGCCTATTGAGTCCCTTTCTGTGAACCAACGTAGTCCTAATGTCTTTTCTTCTTTCTCTCCGAGATCCACTTCTGTCTTTTTGATTGTGTCAGTCTTCACGTTCTGTAGCAGTTCAGGTTGATTTGATGCCCATCCCCTGAGTTCGAAGCCAGCCTTCTTGTGTATGAAGTCCACCTGGGCTGTTATTCTTCTGAAGTCCTCTTCTGAATGGAAGCTGTGCAAGTAGTCATCCATATAGTGGTTCAGTTCGATCGCTCTTGTAGCCTCTGGATATTGTTTCTTGTAGTCCGCTGCGTTTCGGTTCTTCACGTAGATGGCTGTGCTTGGAGATGACGACGCACCGAAGATAACCGACGTCATCCTGTACTTCTTTGGCGACACGTCACGATGATCTCCACGCCACAGGAACCTTAAGCTGTCTCTATCTTCTGGTCTGATACGAACTTGTAGAAACATTTCCTTAATGTCGGCCGCTACCGCTAAAGGTCCTTGTCGAAATCTCAGTAGTACACCGAAGAGAGATTGCAGTAGATCTGGTCCAGGTAGCAGAGCGTCGTTGAGGCTTCTTCCTTTTGACTTGGCTGCAGCGTCGAAGACGATCCTTATCTTCTTCTTCAATGGATGAATCACGGAGAAATGAGGAAGGTACCATGTTTTCTTGGGGTCTTCTTGTTCATCAGATGCTTCTTCTGCATATTTGTTGTCGATTAGATGCTGGATCTGCTTGCCGTATTCCGCCTTCAAATGAGGATCTTTGTCGATCTTCTTTTCAATGTTGATCAATCGGTTCTTGGCAGACGTGTAGCTTTCTGGCATCTGTTCTTCTTCATTTTTCCATAGAAGTCCAGCTTCGAATCGACCATCTTCCAGTCTTCTGCAGGTCTTCTCTAGGATGGTGAGTGCTCTTCCTTCTGAATCTGTAGTGGGTCTTCTTGGTTGCACCCCGAGTGCTTCGATCGCGAAGTGATCCTTGATGGTTTGATGCATCTCTTCTTCTGGTGTGATGACATGTAGACACGTGTTCAGGAAGTGTACTGGCTTCGCACTTCCGATGTCTGACCCGTGAAGCACCCATCTAAGTCCTGTTCTTGAAGCAACTGGTTCCCCTGGTTTCCCTCTCCTTACTTCTTGAGTCACAATCAGTTCCCAATTGTCTTGACCGATGAGCAATTGTGGTGACTCCCCTTTGTAATATAGAGAGTCGGCGATCTTCTTCAAGTGTTGATACTCTTGAATCTTCTTCTTGTCAAGGAACTGTGGTGCAAGCTTCAGCTCGTTGATGGTGCGGACCCTCTTCAGTGTCTTCTTCTGGCTCTGATGAACTCCTTTCACCGTAAGGTCCAGCATCTGAGAATCTCTTTTTCTTATCAGCTTGCCTCCAACTGTTTCTATGACTAGCTCTTCTTTATTTCCTTGAGCGCCGACTTCTTGTGCCACCTTCTCATCCAGAAGTGACACGGTTGACCCTTCATCCATAAGGGCTAATATCTTTTTTGATCCTTTTGACCCGAAGACTTCTACTGGAACTATCTTCAGGTATGCTCTTGCATTGTTGACTGCGTTCACCGACGCTTTGACACTTGCCGCTTCTTGTGGTGCCTCCCTTTTGTTGTCCTCTGGGGTCCTTTCTTCTGATTCTACGTGCAGCAGATGATGATGCCACCTCTTGCATTCTTTGCATGGTGGTTTCCTGCAGCTCTCCTTTCTGTGCTTCCCTTGAAGACATTTGAAGCAGACGCGACTCTTCTTGACTGTTGCCCACCGATCTTGCACTGACGCCTTCTGGAACTTCTGACACTCGACGAGAGAATGTTCACCCTCACATATAGGGCAGGTCTTCTCTTGTTGTCGTGGATCCCTTTCTTTGAAGTTCTTTTCCTTTGCTGAATGCGTCGCTTGTCGGTTGTTCTTCTTGAACCCGCTCTTCTCTTCTGAAGTCGCGAAGGCTCCACATTTGTCTGCTTCTGTGTTCAGGAACCTGGATACTAGCGTTAGGTTGGAGAACTCGCCTTCTTCTGATGCTGCAGTGAAGTCGTACCATCGGAACTTGAGTACCGTCGGCATCTTCTCTGTGATTTGTTTCACTATCTCTGGTGAATGCAGGTACTGTGGTTTCTTCAGTCCTTTTATTGCTGCTACGCTGTTGCTGATCTGGCTTGCGAAGACGCAAATGTCTCTTGGATTTTCTGAAATCTTCGGTAAAGCTTTGATTTTGTCCAATTCTGCTACTACCAGCGTATCAGGCCTTCCATATCTTCTTCTGAGGGCTTGCATAACTTCTGATGGAGAGGCTTCGGAGTACAGCAGGCTCTTGATAGCTTCTCTTGCATTGCCCTTCAGAGCTCTTCTCAATCGCGCCATATTCTGGACTTCGTTGAACATTGGTGCTGTATCTTCATAGACAACCTTGAAGGCCAACCACTCGCTGCTGTTGCCGTCGAAGTAGGGTAGCTCGTGGATGTAGCTGGGCTGTGCTGCTGATCCTCCTTTCGTAGAAAAGGCTTCTTTTAATGCAGTCGCCAACGCTTGAATTTCAATCGTAGCTCCTTTCGTTGAAGAGTTCTCTTCAGGCTTCATCTTCTGTGGCTCTTCTGAGGTGTGCTGACCTCGCTGCTCTGGTTGTTTCTTGTTGTCTATTTTCAATACTGATGACTCGATCCAGTTCTGCACCTGTGCTGTTCTATCTTCCAGGTCTTCATCCACGGAGTCCTCATCTTCACATTGTGTCATCTCCAGTCTGATGCGGGCTAGCTTCGCCGCAGCCTGTGCTTGCTTTAGTTCCAGGCGTGCTAATTCTTCTCTGGCTTCCAGCTCGCGTCTTCTGGCTGAGGAGCTCGTGGTCTTCGTGGACCCGGCACGACGACTGACCCCCTTCGGCTTCAGGGTTGCGGCTGAACCGCCAATACCCTCTTCCGGGACATCTTCTGGGATCTTCTTTGTCGTCTTCTTCTGTGCGACATCTTCTCTATGTTCATCCTTCTTAGATGTCGCTGTGGTTACAGTCTTAGCCGTGGTCTCCGTTGCCGTGGTCCCACCCGTAGTCGTTGTTCCTGAAGAAGTGTTCGTGCCCGATGAATTCGTGGATCCTGATGAAGCTGATGCCGACGCAGACGTGACTCCTTCTGATCTTGACGCTTCTTCCGTCGCGTCCACATTGATAATCCTTGACGAGGGACGTAAGGGGGCATCCTTCTGCGACCTCGTTATTGGCATCTTGCAATCTTCTTAATCTTCTGGCTCTTCCGACTTCTTCTGGCAGGGATCCGGCTCTCGAAGGACCAATTGTTGGGGTTGGCCGGGGTACGTTCAGTACCTTACGGTCAGCCTGGGACAGTCTCCCACGTTGTTGACGTATGTTCCTTCCAAGTCGAGTGACTCCGCTGGTTACATACGTCACCACGCACCCCTGAATGCGTAGGTACCTAGGATGGTTACGACCCCAGAGGACAGGTAGCGAGGAGGCGAAATGATACTGCAGAATTTTTCCTTTATTATTTGGGCTTGCAGATTTCGGCTTCTTTTTTTCTTGTTGTTGTTGCCTCTTCGACGGCTAAGCTGCGACTGACTGTGCCGAGAAAATGTCGCTCAATTTATACCCGGCTGTATTACCGCGAAGACAACCACGCATTTTGAGCCCTTTTGTTTGATATTTTTTACTAAGCCGAAACCTGTTTTGCCCCCTTTTATTTACTTTTTCTTTACACAATATGTACAATTTTGGTGTTGTAATAATCCTTACATAATTATTGTTCAATATAAACATTCACTTAATCCTAATTATGTACAAATAAAATGTATTACAACAATAAAGGTCAAAAATTACGAAGTTACATATTTTCATTATAAAAAATCCTTAATAAATCCTAAACTACTTGACCGATTTTAATAATTCAAACGGATTTATTCGTTTTATGATTAGACCTTTCATTTAAAACCAAAATTATCAAAATCTATCCACAAACAAAAAAGTCGATTTTCAAGTTACGTAATTATACTGAATCGAAACTTATACTAACAAAAAATTATCTTTAAACTGTCTAATTACTTATAACATGAAAACTTATGCTAAACCTTACTAAAATAAACTATTTTAAAACAAGAAAAAACATCAAATAAATCATTTAAATACCTAACAAATGATTAAAATAGTTTCTATAATTACATTGCTACTACTTGCGCCCTGGTGTCTCGATGCCGACACTACTACTTGCGCCCTTGTGTCTCGATATGGTCTCGTCGCCGACACTTACCCTAAATAGGCATGCAAATACATATTGTGTAAGTCAAAGTCAAAGTCAAAAATTCTTTATTCAAATAGACACATTTAAAATATTTTAAATCATGTTCTCACTGATATAGTACTAACATAGATGGAGGGTTAAACAGCGACCAAAAACGGTTATATCACGCTATTCTTACATATGACCTTCATAGAATACCAGAAAAGGATGCATATATGGCGCCCCTTTCGTAAATTTGTAGGTTGTCACAAGTTTCCGATATTGTCAAGTATGCGATAGTCGATAATTTATATATCGATAGAACTAGAACTCGATTTCAAAGATTAATCGATCAAAGTACCTATCAATCGATCACTTATTTGAATTAAATGTTAATTTATTATTTTTAATATCACTGTAATTGACCCATCATCGGTACGATCGATGCGTAAACATTATTAATGAAAAGTTTCGTTTTATTTCAAATTTTAATCATTAACCTGCTATTTTTTTCGAAACTATTTTTACGATTTACAGAAATATCTCACCGTAACAATAATAGGTACATTATATTTAGATGAGGTCTATTGAATTAAAAAGTCCCTGAGGGAACGGTAGCTACGCGAGCGAATTCGCACGGGAATGCGACATAAGTAGATATAAATAAGAAAAACTATTTAAATAAACGACATAAATGATTTTATTCGGCGCTTAGTTATTTATACTTGTCAGAATCACAATGTAAAAACTATAGCGTAGATTATTCTTGCTTAATTTATAAATTAAGCAACTAGGTAACTTTCAATCGTAGGGCATAAAACACATTGGTCATCAGGGCATCCCGCGCCTACCGCACGGTCGCGTTTGACGCGGCCTGCCTCCTTGCGGGGTCCCATCCGTGGGACCTTGAGGCGGAGGTTTTGGCCGCAGCATTTGGCCGGTGGAGGTGTGAGGGGGCGCGTTCTGGCCGCGATCCCTTCCCGAAGGGTATAAACCCTCCGGAAATGGTAGGAGCGGCTAGAGGCCGCGCCGCGGAGGTGGAGGCGATTTGGCCCCATCTAAATAAATAATAAATAATGTTATCAAGTGATTTTTTCTTTTACCCTTGAATTTAAAATGGGCAACTGTAATATAGGCAAAGCATTATTTTTTAATCGCCTCCATTTAACATTTGTGTTAGAGATAAATTAATTTAGATAAAACAGTTGAAATAATTCGAATGTGTTTTTTCCATTTCCAATCCTGTCTAGCAACAGTAGCAACACGTCGTATCCACTTATTTCTATAATTTCAGTTCTGGGGAAATCTGTATTAAAACATAAACTACCATTATAACTTCTCTATATATTTATACAAATTTCCTACTTATTGCCTGTTAAATAATAAAGTAGCAAAATCTTAACAAATAAAATTTTCTACTATTACCTTTAGATTAATAAAAATAGCGGTTACCGCTATTTTGATTTAATCTAAGTTTTCAATTTTTACTATATCGATACTTTCGATACCTACGTCACTAGTAACCTAAAAACATTTCGAATCAAATATACGTATTGTGCTTAAAATCCCATCTAAGCTATGTTTTACATGTTGAAACTTGAAATATCCATGTTATATTATTATAAGATATAAGATTTATCGACTTTATATCATACATTTACCAAATAATAAAGATATAAACTTACCGATGAAATGTTACACAAACAGGATCATTTTGCTTCTTTCCGGAATGTGAAACGCATCCTTCAATATTACACGATATTTTGTTAGTTATAATCTACAACATATACCTACAATAATTGTAATTTAATTTATTTTCGTCGCAAAATCGTTAAAATTATTCACTGCTGCAGCGAATACACAAATGTAAACAATGTACATTAATAATGCGACTAAAATCAGTTGAAGTCACCTTGTATGACGTTTATATGTCAAGTTACTACTTTCATGCACAGCCGTATAATAAGAAGTCACAAATGTCAAAAAAGAGGTCACTTTTAAATTTGGCGTGGACAACCTTGCAACAATGTAAGCTATTAAAATGATTACTGACTCTTTCGCTCTTAAGTAAAACATGTATTAATTAGAGCGAGACCAAAAGAAGATTTTTGCTGTTGCTACAAACCAAAATTAGCCTGGTTTCTATGCTTATACTTATTCTGAGGTGGCGGTAACGCAATGTATATAATAATGACCGTGCAATGTGATAAATAATGAAGTTAAGATAGTATTAGTAAGTGCCCGATAGAGTTAGGCATTATTCAAATTGCCCGCATTAATCACTTGGTCCATAACATATACAGTACCATAAATATGCAATCCTATGTGTATGGCCATACAATGCTGCAATCAGCACCAACTTAGAAAAATCAACATTTAGAATACTTTGCGGTAAATACATCAATCTCAATTTTGAGTAAATCAATTGCAAAATTGAGATTGATAAGTTTACACCACCGCGGTACCGGCAGGATTCGAACCTGCGTCTTAACTCTTGGGTTTAGCCCCCAATCTAGAGATCCCTAGAGCATTCGGCTACTGGGAATCCCAACCAGTCATCGAAGTTGATCAATCTCTTCATAACACGTCACTGAGGGGAAACGTAGATGCCATCGATCCAACAACATTCCTCGACTTATCTTCAAAGCTACCTTCGTCCACGTTATTTTTTAATTCTGTGTATAAAAAATGAGTTAAGCTCGCCATTGTACATCATCTTTAATTGTTGAACTTTTCATAACTTGTTTTCATGTGTACAATAAAGAATAAATAAAATAAATAAAAATAAACTTTGAATCCACGTTTTATCCTTTTAAAGGATATTTTTTTCGCGGCGGCCACCGCGCGCGTCTGTAGCGCGGTCTCCTCGCCGCGCACCGTCGCGTTCAGCAGCGCCGCGTACTCGTACAGCGCCGTGAACACGCTGGTGGCGCCCGCCGGCGGCGCCGCGCGCGCCCCGCACTCCACCGGGCCCATCGACGTCACGCCCACCGTCGCGCCGCGGAACAGCACCGGCCCCCCCGAGTCCCCCGCGCACACCCCGCGCGACGCCTCCGTTCCGCGTCCCGCGCCGCACACGCAGTGCACCCACGCGCCGCGCTCGCATGGAACCAGTCGCAGCCGCACCTCGAACAGCCGCTCACCCCGCAGAGACGCCTCCGTGCGTCCGAACCCCAGCACCTGCGAAGCGAAACGTCGTTACTCAGACTGTACGACCACAGAACGGAACGAGTGTTCGACCTACTTGCACTTCCTCGTCGGTCAGACCGAGCGGGTCGTATAGCGTCATGGAACGCAGCGGGTCGAGAGCGGGCGGCTCCGTCAGAGTCATGTCGCGGCGCGTGCGCACGAGCCCCACGTCGTGGTTCAGCGTCGTCACGTCCGGGCCTTGTCCTTCGTCCTCCTCCACCACCTTGTACCTGGAACCGGCGCACGCAACGCTGTTGAGAACTCCGCAGCCGCCGCATCGCACCGCAACGACGTCGCCTCACCCGGGGTGTCGGTAGAGACGGAGCACGGCGGCGGTGTCGGGGCGCGCGTTGTACTGCACGTAGCGCACGTGCGGCGCGGCGCAGTGCGCGGCGGTGAGCGCCCAGCGCGACGCTAGTGCAGAGCGCCCAGCGCGACGCTAGTACGGAACAGCGCGGCGCGCGGCCACGGTCCAGCAGCGCGCACGCGGCGCCGTACTCCGCCAGCCGCGCCGCACTCCCGCCGAACACGCGCCGCGCCTCACCCGCACCCGCTCGCTCCGCCATGACTCGGTAGAACGCGTAGCGCGTCACGGTTTGCGGAGTTGCCACGATCAACACTAACGATACGAGTACGAGCGCTATCGTAGCACGACACATCTCGAACCGCCACCACTAGAGTCTGATCACAACCACGGAACAACAACGGAATTGGAGAATGAGAAGTAAGTGCTATGTACGACGTTGTGTGTAGGCCTTACAATTGCCATGAGCGTTGCTGACCGATGGGCTGGTTACTTGCTGTCTCTGTGACTCTGACAATTTGCGTCAACAGTTGGTTGTCAAACTAACCAACGCAGAAATACAGAACTAAAACTATTTTGATGATAACGCCCTGAACATTAAAGGCGCGGCCCCACCGCGGTGCATGCTGTGCACGGGCGCGCGACCCATTTTAGCTGCGTGTATTAATTAGTATGAAAAACGTCAATTCATGCGTAGCCTCTCCGTGGGTTGCAGTGGACACAACCACATACATTTTCTTCCAAAGCGAAGCTTAATACACGTGCGTAGCCTCTCCGTGCACCGCGGTGGGCCCGCGCCTTTAGAGCCTGCTCGCGTTAATGCCCAGTGAAGTAACAAAAAAAAGCTCTTGAAAAGCTCTTGAGGCGAGGTGAATCGGCTTTAATCAGTGTAATTTTCTTAGATCATACATACAATAAGCAAAACAATACATACATGTATTGTTTTAGATATGCTTATTGTTAGATAATTTGTGATCCGATGTCGCGTTCCGTCACTTTAACACATTACACAGTCAATCTGGATTAAGATCTTTGATCTCGATCTCGGATCTCGATCCAGATTGACTGTGTAATGGGTGCCTATGAGTATTTTAAAATCGCAAAGGTAATCGCATGTTTTAGTTTAGTGTCCTTCCAAATGATTTCGGGTTCAGTGGCAAAACTGGAATAGGATTAGTCATTTGATTACGATTTGTATATTAAATATAGTACTTATACTATATAGTGCACAAGTGTATGTGCAACCTCATTATATTCTATTCCATGCGCTAATTGTTCGTTTGCGTTGTTTCAGGGCGCAAAGTGCGCTCGGAGCGCGGGTGCGCGGTGAGGATGCGGGGCGGCGGGCGGTACGGCGCGACATGAGCGCCAACGCGTCGGAGGGCTGCGACTCGGACGTCGGCGTGGAGCCGCACGACAAGCTGTTCCGCTTCGTGGTGCACGGCGTGCTGCTTAACGCCATCGGCGCGGGCGGGCTGCTGGGCAACGCGCTGTCCGTGCTCGTGCTCAGCCGCCCGCAGATGCGCTCCTCCGTCAACTGCCTGCTGGTGGGGCTGGCGGCCTGCGACACCGTGCTCATCCTCACCTCCGTGCTGCTGTTCGGGCTCACCGCCGTGTACCCGTACACGGGCCGGCTGCGCTACTACTACTGTGTGCCCGCACATCACGCCCTACGCCTACCCCATCGCCAACGCGGCGCAGACCATGTCCGTCTACCTCACGCTCATCGTCTCGGTGGAGCGCTGGGTGGCCGTGTGCCACCCCTTCCGAGCTAAGGCGCTGTGCACGTCGTCGCGGGCGCGGTGGTATGTGCTGGGCACGGCGGCCTTTGCGCTCGCCTATAACGCGTCCAAGTTCTTCGAGGCGGAGGTGATCGAGAGGCAGGCGGACGGCGAGCCCGTGTACTGCGTTACGGCCGACCTGGACTTCCGCACCGAGTCCTACATCGTGGGGTACATCCACTCGCTGTATATGATCGTCATGTACATCGTGCCGTTCACGGCACTGGCGGCGCTTAACGCGTGCATCGTGCAGCAGGTCCGGCGCGCGCAGGCCGAGCGCGCGCGTCTGTCGCGCGTGCAGCGCCGGGAGATCGGGCTCGCCACCATGCTGCTGGTGGTCGTACTCGTTTTCTTCCTGTGCAACCTGCTGCCGCTCGTCACCAACTCTTTCGAAGTGTTCCTCGGCGACCAGTTCGACAAACTGGACCCGCTCGTCAAAACGAGCAATCTGCTCGTCACCATCAACAGCAGCGTCAACTTCGTGATCTACGTCATCTTCGGCGAGAAGTTCAAACGCGTTTTCCTGAAAATGTTCTGTGCGCGCGTGCGACTGCGCGGCGGCCGCGACTCGCCCGAACACACTCGCGACGACTCGTTCGCGTCGTGCGGTGAGCGCGTGTCGCTGCGGCTTGCGCGCAACGGCACGCTGCGGCGCTCGGAGATGCGCGGGCGGGTGAGCGGGGTGGGGCTCGCGGGGGGCGGGAGGGCGCGGCGCGCGCCCTCGCCCGCGCCGACGGTGTACTACCCGGCGCCGGTGACGGAGCTGTCGAGCGCGTCGGACGCGCCGCCGCAGGCCACGCGCTGGAACGGACACGCGCCGCCGCAGTTCTAGCAGTGCCGCTGCGTCGGCTGCGCGCCCCCTCACCCGCACGGGGCCACCTCGACCAGTGAACTCTCCGCGCATGATAAGTGAACGCCTCTCGTGATAAAACTTTCCCAGGCCTACTGACTCTAGTGATAGTGATGTATGTTGTTTTATAATATACGCAAACTTTCCAAAATAAACTTTTAGACAATATTGACTAGTGAGTGATTAGTGGTGGTATTGGTGACGCTCTCTGCGCTGGCGCATCCTTCGTATGCGACGCCAACTAAGGATCTAAACACAAAATTACGATGTGACGTGATATCTATGAATATATAATAAAGCACCAACTATTTGTGTTGCAAATGATTGCGGTGTCACATTTTTCTGTTATTATCCATGTAAAATTTTGTGGAACTACATCGATCTTTAAAGCAGACAACAAACTCGCATCTCAGTACGAGTACTGAGATGCGAGTTTTCGTCTACGCGGCATGTCTGTCTCTTGTGTTTGGACCTTAAGTTCCGTCTCCGTGCGATCTACACATCAACTGTGTATATATATCCGTACCTGTGTTGTTAGAATGCCTGTTTCTTGTAACGGTCGCGTCGCTGCGAGTTATTATGTACATTTTGTTTAATGAACATTATTTCTTTTTGTAAATAAGAGTATAAGTATAACTTAGTTAAATTCAGATGTTTGTTAAATGGAGAAAGAAAAAGAGTTTGATGAGCCGGTAATATTTGCTGGTAACGTTACTACTACTGATGAAATAACTACATTGAAATATCATATACCCTGGGATCTTTTACTTCCATTTCCTCATCCTGCAGGGCCATATATAACCTCTGAAAAATTGACATAAAATTACAGCATATTTTAAATTTCATTTAATTTGAACCAGTACTTTCAGGGTGTTACCACACCAATTCACGACGCTCTACAATCCGCATCAAATGCTTTAGGCAAATGGTTCAGAAAGTGGAGAATCGAAGTAAATCAGACAAAGAGTGCCGCTGTACTCTTCTCGAGACTTAACAGTCCACCGGACATTCCACCGGTCAAGATGTTTGGCGAACCAATCCCTTGGGAACGGCAAGCCAAGTACTTAGGCGTAATCCTTGACCGAAAGCCGAAAGCTAAACTTTAGAGCGCACGTAGAAACCGTTCGTGCACGCGCTTTACTTACGCTTAGTCGACTACACTGTCTTCTAAATTCACACAGCAAACTATCACTAGATAATAAGGTTAGGATTTGCACCACGTGTATACGACCGATTATGACGTACGCGAGCACCGTATTTGCTCATACCGCGTCTAGCACTTTGTACCGCTTACAGACTGTTCAAAGTAGATTCACTCGACGAGCCACCGGGGCACCGTGGTTCATTCGTAATCGCAATTTACATTCTGATCTCCAACTGCCTTCCATCAAGCAGTGGATGAAAGAAGCGTCGGAACCCTTCTTCGAATCCGCGGCGCATCACCCAAACCCGTTGGTTGTTGCAGCATCTGACTATAGGCCTTTGCCCACAAAGCGTCGTAAACACCGTCGGCCTCGGGGCGTCCTAGATGACCCAGACGACGAGATAACAATCTACCAACTAGCATTAAAAAGACTGCAAGAAACTAGCACCACTACACAGAGACCACTCTATCCAACCCGCCGGAGAAGAGTGCGCCCGCGAACGCGACGCGTCCCCCCTCGTCCTCTTGCGCAAGTTGCTTAGTTTGTAGTTTTTAAACCTTTTATTAAGGCTGGAGCTCTGCTCGCCTTAATGCCCGGTGAAGTAGCAAAAGCCTCGTGGCAACCTACGTATGTCAAAACGAAAAAAAAAAAACCACACCAATAGATCGATTGTCAATCGATGCCATCGATCGACATCGGTCGACGTTAATCGATTGGTGTGGTAGCTTTAATTGATCGACGGATTACGGTCGACTAACCAATCGATCGATTGCCGGTCGATGTCATCGGTCGACGTTGATCGATTAACCCGTCAGTATATTATCCGATATTCCATCAGTTTCTTTCGAAATGTATTCACAAGAGGACCTCAAGCAGCTCGACCATTCTAATTCCATCAGTTTTTTTCGAAATATATTCATGTGGTCCTCTTGGACCTCATGCAGCTCGACCATTCTACCATCGATCGACAATCGATCGATTGGTCTTGTAGAAACTGTCGATCGACGTCGACTAATCCATTCTAGCATCGATCGACGATCGATCGATTGGTGTGGTAACACCCTAAGAATTATAACTAGTCAAAGTCTGGTAATTTTGTCACTCGCTCACTGCCTGACTGACCGATCATCAAAATGTTAAGGCACTTCTAGCAGACGTAGAAGCTTCAAATTTTGAATACTAGTAGAGTTTAGTGTAAAACCCAACGAAAATTCCAACATTTAGCAATTTTGGTCCAGTTGTTAAGTTTCACCAACTGCATTAATAACTTTGTTATTTTCTATAAATGTATAGGATTACAAAGTTACATTTGCAGTCAATGAATTAGTGTACGTGAATATATTATGCCATCAAAAACATACTTGTAAAAAAAAAGTCTCGTAACACAGTTCTTTTACCGTAAAACGTTGTGAGATCTATGTAATACCAAGTCGGTTAATTTATTCAGTCCCTTCTTAAGGGACCTTCTGCCTTAAGCTATTACGTAATTCTCTCACCTAACAGAATCTTATAATGGCCTTATCCAAGTTCAAAACTTTAAAGTTTTAAATAATAGATTAACTTGGCCATCGGATAAAATTAGAATGTATCTCACAAACCACTTGTGATGTGTTGCGTCATGCGTGTTGTGTTTATTGCGATGGCCAAGTCAATCTAATATTCATAACATAAAAGTTTTGAACTTTGATAACGTCATTTAAAATTAATCCTTATGTAAAATTGTTATCTCTCATTGGTTATAAATATTGTCAATGTACCTAATCGAAAACTACAACATCAAGCTTAACAGAGGATTAACATGAACTTATGTATGGAACTCACGGCCTCACTGTCAAAGGTTTTTAAAATTAAGAAATTGATTAACTGTTTTTGATGGAATTTTGGCACAACTACATAATACATGTCCGATTCTGGCTTTTTTTTGAGACAGCTCCCGCACTAGGGAACAAGCTAATATGTACATAAGTAAATTTAAAGATACCTAGTTAACATCAAACTGTGTATAACAATATTTGGTAAAATGATTAAATAAATATAGTTTGTGTCAGATAAATAAAACGTGGTTTGTGTGTATACCTTCGATATCACAGTAAGACTTCTTAGTTGCTTGGAAGAAAGTGACCGTCTTTCTGTGACGAACGGGAAGCGTGGAAGCCGTGGTGTAAGTTTGTCCAGGGGAATGCAAGAATGTTACGCATCTCCTCCGCCACTGCGGTGTTCCGGTACGGGCAGTGGGGTATGTGGGACTCGCCCTCTTCATAACAGTGGAATGCTAATCATAACATGAGAGTAAAACCCTCGGTTACTCCTACGACCACAATTAGTGAGCCATCATTAGAAGTAGATAAATAAAAAAAAAAATACGTAGATACGTACCAAAAAAAATGTAAATAAATGATCTTATTAATTATTATATATTATGTCGAGTCGAGTCACAGTATGGATTAAAGGACGTGCATCATAACCACATTCGATAAGTAATAATAGATACTAGGTGGACTAGGTGGAACAGGTATCTGGATCACGTATTTTTAAATACTAAGAATAGGTGCACCTAGTCCCAAATTTACCTAGTACAACCCATCTCTAGCCCAGATTACACGGGGTCCCAACTTCTCAAGGGACCGCGGCCTCCTGCTGAGACATGGCTCAAGCGGGCAAGCCACCTCCATCGGACGCTGTTATGATTGTTAGTATCCTATCGTTCATAGCACAACTTATGTACTATCTTGCTTTTACAATCCATTGTTCTTTTTTTTTCATTCGTTTTTTTTTTACTTCTTAAATTAATCCCTGTGTCGCGAAGGTCTCACCGCTCAATAGATTCACGACAACAAAGCACCCCCTGACTCAGTACAACTGTTTGAATTTCAGACGAATAATTGTCCCGGGTGGGAATTGAACGCAGAAAATCAGGTCTCCGAAGCAACTAACGTAACCACTCAGCCACCACCTTTCAACATAATTCCATCTAGGTCCCTATCTACACCTATTCCTCCATTAAATCAAACATATTCATGTACACTGATTCACTGACTGCAAATGTAACTTTGTAATGCTATACATTTATAAAAAATAACAAAGTTATTAATACAGTTGATGAAACTGAACAACTGGACCGAAATTGAAAAATGTTGGAATTTTCCCATGAGTTTTACGCTAAACTCTCCTAGTACTCAAAATTTGAAGCTTCTACGTCTGCTAGATAGAAGTGCCTAAACATTTTGATGTCAGGCAGTGAGCGAGTGACAAAATTACCGAAAATACCAAACTTTGACTAGTTGTAATCCGTAAAGTACTGGTTCAAATTGAATGAAATTTGAAATATACTGTAGTTTTACAAAGCTAGCTTAGTTACTGAAAATTCAGGTTCCTATCTTTATCCACAACGAAGTTATAGGGGGTCGAAAATGGGCTGAGTTGCTTCGAGAAAAGATAGGTACGGCCGAGCAACTTTTTTTTTTTTTTTTTTCTTACTCGTCTTAGGGGGGCACTGCCGTGCCCCCAGATATGATTTAATTAAGGAATAGGTGTAGATAGGGAGTTAGGAACCTAACTGCGATTATGTTGAAAGGTAGTGGCTAAGTGGTTACGTTATTTGCTTTAGAGGTTTATTCCACTTTGAACACCCAAGTGATATCACCTAGGTGTTCAAAGTGGAATGAACCAGTGTCCTCTGATCACCTACGAATCACCCAGGTGATTCAAGGAGACTAAATTGATATCCTCTGATCACCTGGGAAACAAATCACCTTTTTATTTGTTTTTTTTTGTTGTCCGGGGGAAAATGCATTTACGCATTCCTACCGCCGCTGCAGCGTTTTCGCGCGCTGGCGGTGGTATATGTGGGACTCGCCCTATCCATAGCGTGGTATGCTAAACTCATACCACGAGGACCCTACACCCCACTCCAACACCCGTGTCACCTCTACCCCCCAGCCCCCTCTATAATCATCATCATCATTATCACATATCATCATTAGCGAATAATCATTAGATCTATCTTAGCTGCATATGCAAGCAATAATAACTTTAATCATAAACAACTACTTCCACTACTGCCTACTGACACGAAATAGAACTTATCCATTAAGCAACAAGTAACGCCATCTATTATTATTAGCTATAGATAAAACAACTAAAGAAAGAAACAACAACCGGCACCGCCAACGCAAACCCACGCGGTTAACCCTAACACCAATAGATGGCGCTGATATAAGCGAAATGTAAGTCGCTATTGAGATTCACAGATCAAAACACTAGTCCATGCAAGAAATAATTCTTCCCGGGTTAGGTTAGGTTAGGTTAGGTTAGGTTAGGTTAGGTTAGGTTAGGTTAGGTTAGGTTAGGTTAGGTTAGGTTAGGTTAGGTTAGGTTAGGTTAGGTTAGGTTAGGTTAGGTTAGGTTAGGTTAGGTTAGGTTAGGTTAGGTTAGGTTAGGTTAGGTTAGGTTAGGTTAGGTTAGGTTAGGTTAGGTTAGGTTAGGTTAGGTTAGGTTAGGTTAGGTTAGGTTAGGTTAGGTTAGGTTAGGTTAGGTTAGGTTAGGTTAGGTTAGGTTAGGTTAGGTTAGGTTAGGTTAGGTTAGGTTAGGTTAGGTTAGGTTAGGTTAGGTTAGGTTAGGTTAGGTTAGGTTAGGTTAGGTTAGGTTAGGTTAGGTTAGGTTAGGTTAGGTTAGGTTAGGTTAGGTTAGGTTAGGTTAGGTTAGGTTAGGTTAGGTTCGCACTTTAACCACCCGCCCAACGTTTAGGCGCAGGTTTAGTTATCAGTTTAAAGCCGCATTTAATCGATTAATAAAGGCATAAATCACCACAAATAAATACAGAATAAGATATTTTCTGTAAAATCGTAGTAAAAACCCCCCTCTGGTATCAAATTTGGATTAACTTAGCTTGCGTAGAACCAGAGGGGCTAGTCCCACTAACGTTAAATATAAATAGATTCAGGACCACAGGAATAATTGGTAAATCAATTGACTTAACAAAAAAAAAATGGGTCAGTTGAGATACTAATTTATTACCTAAAAACTCAAAACCACTACAAATCTTGCAAATTTTTAGCAGTAATCTAGCTAACTAGTATGCGTGGAGTGCGCACATAAATATAGTGTACCGGTAAACACTCAAACCGACATTATTAATAGCTATTAATACTAAAATGCTTAAAAAACTCACCTGATCCATCTTCAAAGGTCCATAACTTGCGATTTTTGTATGGGGCTATATGCTTTTTCTTATACCATTGGATAGCCACCATTTTTCCGCTTCTCCTGGTACCCCGCCCCCCGGGATCCGATCAATGTTTGGCACGCCGCCCACCCGGCCCTCAGCGAGAGATATTTCACCATTTTCCATTATCGCTTCATATTTCATCACTAAATCCGCACAGATCGCTAGTTAAATTAAAACTTGCTCAAGCTTTCGATAGTCTCCAGCGATCGATAAAATCAACAGTAGCATACCACTCGCTCAGTAAAACTGTTTGATAAACACATACAATTATCGTAGAAATTGCATTAGTAGTTCAGCGTACGAAGAAAAACGTAGCCACCAGCACCAGGCTACGACTCTAGGTCGTCAAATATTCCCTCTACCCAGGCGACGCCGTTGAATAGGTCATGTGGATGTAATAGTGCCTAAACACATCACTCAGTCGGTACGCTCCCCGGCGAACGCACACGCCCTGCGCGAGTCCATTTTTAAATTTATAACCGTCGCAGCCGTTAAAAACACTATTGTTTTAGTTTACCTTTGTTCGTCTGTTTGTTTGTGCCATTTTACGACGCCGACGGCCATATTAGTGTGTTTTGTGTTGTGTTAACAATAATGGTAGCTTCAGTGCATAGTGGTTGCCAATAATCTAGATCTTGTGTTGTGTTAACAATAATGGTAGCTTCAGTGCATAGTGGTTACCAAGAATCTAGACATCGCTACACCGCCGTTGTTTCAGTCTTCGGTGAGTGATAGCGAATAATACGATGACTTTTATATTCGTTATTCTGTTATTGTGCGCATTGAGCAGCTACCAAACGCTGTTCAATGAATTTCTTCCTCATTCTGCCACCAATCCATCAAAATTCGCTAGGGCGGACCGTTTTTATTTTGAATATTTTTAAAAAAACTGCGAACCTATTACGCAGCAAACAAAGTCCTTAACTCGCTTTCAAACATAACGCCACGACGCACCGGCGGCGGCCGCCATTTTAAAACTCGGGTTTACAAAAATAAATTCCGACGCACTTTAACCACCCGCCCAACGTTTAGGCGCAGGTTTAGTTATCAGTTTAAAGCCGCATTTAATCGATTAATAAAGGCATAAATCACCACAAATAAATACAGAATAAGATATTTTCTGTAAAATCGTAGTAAAAACCCCCCTCTGGTATCAAATTTGGATTAACTTAGCTTGCGTAGAACCAGAGGGGCTAGTCCCACTAACGTTAAATATAAATAGATTCAGGACCACAGGAATAATTGGTAAATCAATTGACTTAACAAAAAAAAAATGGGTCAGTTGAGATACTAATTTATTACCTAAAAACTCAAAACCACTACAAATCTTGCAAATTTTTAGCAGTAATCTAGCTAACTAGTATGCGTGGAGTGCGCACATAAATATAGTGTACCGGTAAACACTCAAACCGACATTATTAATAGCTATTAATACTAAAATGCTTAAAAAACTCACCTGATCCATCTTCAAAGGTCCATAACTTGCGATTTTTGTATGGGGCTATATGCTTTTTCTTATACCATTGGATAGCCACCATTTTTCCGCTTCTCCTGGTACCCCGCCCCCCGGGATCCGATCAATGTTTGGCACGCCGCCCACCCGGCCCTCAGCGAGAGATATTTCACCATTTTCCATTATCGCTTCATATTTCATCACTAAATCCGCACAGATCGCTAGTTAAATTAAAACTTGCTCAAGCTTTCGATAGTCTCCAGCGATCGATAAAATCAACAGTAGCATACCACTCGCTCAGTAAAACTGTTTGATAAACACATACAATTATCGTAGAAATTGCATTAGTAGTTCAGCGTACGAAGAAAAACGTAGCCACCAGCACCAGGCTACGACTCTAGGTCGTCAAATATTCCCTCTACCCAGGCGACGCCGTTGAATAGGTCATGTGGATGTAATAGTGCCTAAACACATCACTCAGTCGGTACGCTCCCCGGCGAACGCACACGCCCTGCGCGAGTCCATTTTTAAATTTATAACCGTCGCAGCCGTTAAAAACACTATTGTTTTAGTTTACCTTTGTTCGTCTGTTTGTTTGTGCCATTTTACGACGCCGACGGCCATATTAGTGTGTTTTGTGTTGTGTTAACAATAATGGTAGCTTCAGTGCATAGTGGTTGCCAATAATCTAGATCTTGTGTTGTGTTAACAATAATGGTAGCTTCAGTGCATAGTGGTTACCAAGAATCTAGACATCGCTACACCGCCGTTGTTTCAGTCTTCGGTGAGTGATAGCGAATAATACGATGACTTTTATATTCGTTATTCTGTTATTGTGCGCATTGAGCAGCTACCAAACGCTGTTCAATGAATTTCTTCCTCATTCTGCCACCAATCCATCAAAATTCGCTAGGGCGGACCGTTTTTATTTTGAATATTTTTAAAAAAAACTGCGAACCTATTACGCAGCAAACAAAGTCCTTAACTCGCTTTCAAACATAACGCCACGACGCACCGGCGGCGGCCGCCATTTTAAAACTCGGGTTTACAAAAATAAATTCCGACGCACTTTAACCACCCGCCCAACGTTTAGGCGCAGGTTTAGTTATCAGTTTAAAGCCGCATTTAATCGATTAATAAAGGCATAAATCACCACAAATAAATACAGAATAAGATATTTTCTGTAAAATCGTAGTAAAAACCCCCCTCTGGTATCAAATTTGGATTAACTTAGCTTGCGTAGAACCAGAGGGGCTAGTCCCACTAACGTTAAATATAAATAGATTCAGGACCACAGGAATAATTGGTAAATCAATTGACTTAACAAAAAAAAAATGGGTCAGTTGAGATACTAATTTATTACCTAAAAACTCAAAACCACTACAAATCTTGCAAATTTTTAGCAGTAATCTAGCTAACTAGTATGCGTGGAGTGCGCACATAAATATAGTGTACCGGTAAACACTCAAACCGACATTATTAATAGCTATTAATACTAAAATGCTTAAAAAACTCACCTGATCCATCTTCAAAGGTCCATAACTTGCGATTTTTGTATGGGGCTATATGCTTTTTCTTATACCATTGGATAGCCACCATTTTTCCGCTTCTCCTGGTACCCCGCCCCCCGGGATCCGATCAATGTTTGGCACGCCGCCCACCCGGCCCTCAGCGAGAGATATTTCACCATTTTCCATTATCGCTTCATATTTCATCACTAAATCCGCACAGATCGCTAGTTAAATTAAAACTTGCTCAAGCTTTCGATAGTCTCCAGCGATCGATAAAATCAACAGTAGCATACCACTCGCTCAGTAAAACTGTTTGATAAACACATACAATTATCGTAGAAATTGCATTAGTAGTTCAGCGTACGAAGAAAAACGTAGCCACCAGCACCAGGCTACGACTCTAGGTCGTCAAATATTCCCTCTACCCAGGCGACGCCGTTGAATAGGTCATGTGGATGTAATAGTGCCTAAACACATCACTCAGTCGGTACGCTCCCCGGCGAACGCACACGCCCTGCGCGAGTCCATTTTTAAATTTATAACCGTCGCAGCCGTTAAAAACACTATTGTTTTAGTTTACCTTTGTTCGTCTGTTTGTTTGTGCCATTTTACGACGCCGACGGCCATATTAGTGTGTTTTGTGTTGTGTTAACAATAATGGTAGCTTCAGTGCATAGTGGTTGCCAATAATCTAGATCTTGTGTTGTGTTAACAATAATGGTAGCTTCAGTGCATAGTGGTTACCAAGAATCTAGACATCGCTACACCGCCGTTGTTTCAGTCTTCGGTGAGTGATAGCGAATAATACGATGACTTTTATATTCGTTATTCTGTTATTGTGCGCATTGAGCAGCTACCAAACGCTGTTCAATGAATTTCTTCCTCATTCTGCCACCAATCCATCAAAATTCGCTAGGGCGGACCGTTTTTATTTTGAATATTTTTAAAAAAACTGCGAACCTATTACGCAGCAAACAAAGTCCTTAACTCGCTTTCAAACATAACGCCACGACGCACCGGCGGCGGCCGCCATTTTAAAACTCGGGTTTACAAAAATAAATTCCGACGCACTTTAACCACCCGCCCAACGTTTAGGCGCAGGTTTAGTTATCAGTTTAAAGCCGCATTTAATCGATTAATAAAGGCATAAATCACCACAAATAAATACAGAATAAGATATTTTCTGTAAAATCGTAGTAAAAACCCCCCTCTGGTATCAAATTTGGATTAACTTAGCTTGCGTAGAACCAGAGGGGCTAGTCCCACTAACGTTAAATATAAATAGATTCAGGACCACAGGAATAATTGGTAAATCAATTGACTTAACAAAAAAAAAATGGGTCAGTTGAGATACTAATTTATTACCTAAAAACTCAAAACCACTACAAATCTTGCAAATTTTTAGCAGTAATCTAGCTAACTAGTATGCGTGGAGTGCGCACATAAATATAGTGTACCGGTAAACACTCAAACCGACATTATTAATAGCTATTAATACTAAAATGCTTAAAAAACTCACCTGATCCATCTTCAAAGGTCCATAACTTGCGATTTTTGTATGGGGCTATATGCTTTTTCTTATACCATTGGATAGCCACCATTTTTCCGCTTCTCCTGGTACCCCGCCCCCCGGGATCCGATCAATGTTTGGCACGCCGCCCACCCGGCCCTCAGCGAGAGATATTTCACCATTTTCCATTATCGCTTCATATTTCATCACTAAATCCGCACAGATCGCTAGTTAAATTAAAACTTGCTCAAGCTTTCGATAGTCTCCAGCGATCGATAAAATCAACAGTAGCATACCACTCGCTCAGTAAAACTGTTTGATAAACACATACAATTATCGTAGAAATTGCATTAGTAGTTCAGCGTACGAAGAAAAACGTAGCCACCAGCACCAGGCTACGACTCTAGGTCGTCAAATATTCCCTCTACCCAGGCGACGCCGTTGAATAGGTCATGTGGATGTAATAGTGCCTAAACACATCACTCAGTCGGTACGCTCCCCGGCGAACGCACACGCCCTGCGCGAGTCCATTTTTAAATTTATAACCGTCGCAGCCGTTAAAAACACTATTGTTTTAGTTTACCTTTGTTCGTCTGTTTGTTTGTGCCATTTTACGACGCCGACGGCCATATTAGTGTGTTTTGTGTTGTGTTAACAATAATGGTAGCTTCAGTGCATAGTGGTTGCCAATAATCTAGATCTTGTGTTGTGTTAACAATAATGGTAGCTTCAGTGCATAGTGGTTACCAAGAATCTAGACATCGCTACACCGCCGTTGTTTCAGTCTTCGGTGAGTGATAGCGAATAATACGATGACTTTTATATTCGTTATTCTGTTATTGTGCGCATTGAGCAGCTACCAAACGCTGTTCAATGAATTTCTTCCTCATTCTGCCACCAATCCATCAAAATTCGCTAGGGCGGACCGTTTTTATTTTGAATATTTTTAAAAAAACTGCGAACCTATTACGCAGCAAACAAAGTCCTTAACTCGCTTTCAAACATAACGCCACGACGCACCGGCGGCGGCCGCCATTTTAAAACTCGGGTTTACAAAAATAAATTCCGACGCACTTTAACCACCCGCCCAACGTTTAGGCGCAGGTTTAGTTATCAGTTTAAAGCCGCATTTAATCGATTAATAAAGGCATAAATCACCACAAATAAATACAGAATAAGATATTTTCTGTAAAATCGTAGTAAAAACCCCCCTCTGGTATCAAATTTGGATTAACTTAGCTTGCGTAGAACCAGAGGGGCTAGTCCCACTAACGTTAAATATAAATAGATTCAGGACCACAGGAATAATTGGTAAATCAATTGACTTAACAAAAAAAAAATGGGTCAGTTGAGATACTAATTTATTACCTAAAAACTCAAAACCACTACAAATCTTGCAAATTTTTAGCAGTAATCTAGCTAACTAGTATGCGTGGAGTGCGCACATAAATATAGTGTACCGGTAAACACTCAAACCGACATTATTAATAGCTATTAATACTAAAATGCTTAAAAAACTCACCTGATCCATCTTCAAAGGTCCATAACTTGCGATTTTTGTATGGGGCTATATGCTTTTTCTTATACCATTGGATAGCCACCATTTTTCCGCTTCTCCTGGTACCCCGCCCCCCGGGATCCGATCAATGTTTGGCACGCCGCCCACCCGGCCCTCAGCGAGAGATATTTCACCATTTTCCATTATCGCTTCATATTTCATCACTAAATCCGCACAGATCGCTAGTTAAATTAAAACTTGCTCAAGCTTTCGATAGTCTCCAGCGATCGATAAAATCAACAGTAGCATACCACTCGCTCAGTAAAACTGTTTGATAAACACATACAATTATCGTAGAAATTGCATTAGTAGTTCAGCGTACGAAGAAAAACGTAGCCACCAGCACCAGGCTACGACTCTAGGTCGTCAAATATTCCCTCTACCCAGGCGACGCCGTTGAATAGGTCATGTGGATGTAATAGTGCCTAAACACATCACTCAGTCGGTACGCTCCCCGGCGAACGCACACGCCCTGCGCGAGTCCATTTTTAAATTTATAACCGTCGCAGCCGTTAAAAACACTATTGTTTTAGTTTACCTTTGTTCGTCTGTTTGTTTGTGCCATTTTACGACGCCGACGGCCATATTAGTGTGTTTTGTGTTGTGTTAACAATAATGGTAGCTTCAGTGCATAGTGGTTGCCAATAATCTAGATCTTGTGTTGTGTTAACAATAATGGTAGCTTCAGTGCATAGTGGTTACCAAGAATCTAGACATCGCTACACCGCCGTTGTTTCAGTCTTCGGTGAGTGATAGCGAATAATACGATGACTTTTATATTCGTTATTCTGTTATTGTGCGCATTGAGCAGCTACCAAACGCTGTTCAATGAATTTCTTCCTCATTCTGCCACCAATCCATCAAAATTCGCTAGGGCGGACCGTTTTTATTTTGAATATTTTTAAAAAAACTGCGAACCTATTACGCAGCAAACAAAGTCCTTAACTCGCTTTCAAACATAACGCCACGACGCACCGGCGGCGGCCGCCATTTTAAAACTCGGGTTTACAAAAATAAATTCCGACGCACTTTAACCACCCGCCCAACGTTTAGGCGCAGGTTTAGTTATCAGTTTAAAGCCGCATTTAATCGATTAATAAAGGCATAAATCACCACAAATAAATACAGAATAAGATATTTTCTGTAAAATCGTAGTAAAAACCCCCCTCTGGTATCAAATTTGGATTAACTTAGCTTGCGTAGAACCAGAGGGGCTAGTCCCACTAACGTTAAATATAAATAGATTCAGGACCACAGGAATAATTGGTAAATCAATTGACTTAACAAAAAAAAAATGGGTCAGTTGAGATACTAATTTATTACCTAAAAACTCAAAACCACTACAAATCTTGCAAATTTTTAGCAGTAATCTAGCTAACTAGTATGCGTGGAGTGCGCACATAAATATAGTGTACCGGTAAACACTCAAACCGACATTATTAATAGCTATTAATACTAAAATGCTTAAAAAACTCACCTGATCCATCTTCAAAGGTCCATAACTTGCGATTTTTGTATGGGGCTATATGCTTTTTCTTATACCATTGGATAGCCACCATTTTTCCGCTTCTCCTGGTACCCCGCCCCCCGGGATCCGATCAATGTTTGGCACGCCGCCCACCCGGCCCTCAGCGAGAGATATTTCACCATTTTCCATTATCGCTTCATATTTCATCACTAAATCCGCACAGATCGCTAGTTAAATTAAAACTTGCTCAAGCTTTCGATAGTCTCCAGCGATCGATAAAATCAACAGTAGCATACCACTCGCTCAGTAAAACTGTTTGATAAACACATACAATTATCGTAGAAATTGCATTAGTAGTTCAGCGTACGAAGAAAAACGTAGCCACCAGCACCAGGCTACGACTCTAGGTCGTCAAATATTCCCTCTACCCAGGCGACGCCGTTGAATAGGTCATGTGGATGTAATAGTGCCTAAACACATCACTCAGTCGGTACGCTCCCCGGCGAACGCACACGCCCTGCGCGAGTCCATTTTTAAATTTATAACCGTCGCAGCCGTTAAAAACACTATTGTTTTAGTTTACCTTTGTTCGTCTGTTTGTTTGTGCCATTTTACGACGCCGACGGCCATATTAGTGTGTTTTGTGTTGTGTTAACAATAATGGTAGCTTCAGTGCATAGTGGTTGCCAATAATCTAGATCTTGTGTTGTGTTAACAATAATGGTAGCTTCAGTGCATAGTGGTTACCAAGAATCTAGACATCGCTACACCGCCGTTGTTTCAGTCTTCGGTGAGTGATAGCGAATAATACGATGACTTTTATATTCGTTATTCTGTTATTGTGCGCATTGAGCAGCTACCAAACGCTGTTCAATGAATTTCTTCCTCATTCTGCCACCAATCCATCAAAATTCGCTAGGGCGGACCGTTTTTATTTTGAATATTTTTAAAAAAACTGCGAACCTATTACGCAGCAAACAAAGTCCTTAACTCGCTTTCAAACATAACGCCACGACGCACCGGCGGCGGCCGCCATTTTAAAACTCGGGTTTACAAAAATAAATTCCGACGCACTTTAACCACCCGCCCAACGTTTAGGCGCAGGTTTAGTTATCAGTTTAAAGCCGCATTTAATCGATTAATAAAGGCATAAATCACCACAAATAAATACAGAATAAGATATTTTCTGTAAAATCGTAGTAAAAACCCCCCTCTGGTATCAAATTTGGATTAACTTAGCTTGCGTAGAACCAGAGGGGCTAGTCCCACTAACGTTAAATATAAATAGATTCAGGACCACAGGAATAATTGGTAAATCAATTGACTTAACAAAAAAAAAATGGGTCAGTTGAGATACTAATTTATTACCTAAAAACTCAAAACCACTACAAATCTTGCAAATTTTTAGCAGTAATCTAGCTAACTAGTATGCGTGGAGTGCGCACATAAATATAGTGTACCGGTAAACACTCAAACCGACATTATTAATAGCTATTAATACTAAAATGCTTAAAAAACTCACCTGATCCATCTTCAAAGGTCCATAACTTGCGATTTTTGTATGGGGCTATATGCTTTTTCTTATACCATTGGATAGCCACCATTTTTCCGCTTCTCCTGGTACCCCGCCCCCCGGGATCCGATCAATGTTTGGCACGCCGCCCACCCGGCCCTCAGCGAGAGATATTTCACCATTTTCCATTATCGCTTCATATTTCATCACTAAATCCGCACAGATCGCTAGTTAAATTAAAACTTGCTCAAGCTTTCGATAGTCTCCAGCGATCGATAAAATCAACAGTAGCATACCACTCGCTCAGTAAAACTGTTTGATAAACACATACAATTATCGTAGAAATTGCATTAGTAGTTCAGCGTACGAAGAAAAACGTAGCCACCAGCACCAGGCTACGACTCTAGGTCGTCAAATATTCCCTCTACCCAGGCGACGCCGTTGAATAGGTCATGTGGATGTAATAGTGCCTAAACACATCACTCAGTCGGTACGCTCCCCGGCGAACGCACACGCCCTGCGCGAGTCCATTTTTAAATTTATAACCGTCGCAGCCGTTAAAAACACTATTGTTTTAGTTTACCTTTGTTCGTCTGTTTGTTTGTGCCATTTTACGACGCCGACGGCCATATTAGTGTGTTTTGTGTTGTGTTAACAATAATGGTAGCTTCAGTGCATAGTGGTTGCCAATAATCTAGATCTTGTGTTGTGTTAACAATAATGGTAGCTTCAGTGCATAGTGGTTACCAAGAATCTAGACATCGCTACACCGCCGTTGTTTCAGTCTTCGGTGAGTGATAGCGAATAATACGATGACTTTTATATTCGTTATTCTGTTATTGTGCGCATTGAGCAGCTACCAAACGCTGTTCAATGAATTTCTTCCTCATTCTGCCACCAATCCATCAAAATTCGCTAGGGCGGACCGTTTTTATTTTGAATATTTTTAAAAAAACTGCGAACCTATTACGCAGCAAACAAAGTCCTTAACTCGCTTTCAAACATAACGCCACGACGCACCGGCGGCGGCCGCCATTTTAAAACTCGGGTTTACAAAAATAAATTCCGACGCACTTTAACCACCCGCCCAACGTTTAGGCGCAGGTTTAGTTATCAGTTTAAAGCCGCATTTAATCGATTAATAAAGGCATAAATCACCACAAATAAATACAGAATAAGATATTTTCTGTAAAATCGTAGTAAAAACCCCCCTCTGGTATCAAATTTGGATTAACTTAGCTTGCGTAGAACCAGAGGGGCTAGTCCCACTAACGTTAAATATAAATAGATTCAGGACCACAGGAATAATTGGTAAATCAATTGACTTAACAAAAAAAAAATGGGTCAGTTGAGATACTAATTTATTACCTAAAAACTCAAAACCACTACAAATCTTGCAAATTTTTAGCAGTAATCTAGCTAACTAGTATGCGTGGAGTGCGCACATAAATATAGTGTACCGGTAAACACTCAAACCGACATTATTAATAGCTATTAATACTAAAATGCTTAAAAAACTCACCTGATCCATCTTCAAAGGTCCATAACTTGCGATTTTTGTATGGGGCTATATGCTTTTTCTTATACCATTGGATAGCCACCATTTTTCCGCTTCTCCTGGTACCCCGCCCCCCGGGATCCGATCAATGTTTGGCACGCCGCCCACCCGGCCCTCAGCGAGAGATATTTCACCATTTTCCATTATCGCTTCATATTTCATCACTAAATCCGCACAGATCGCTAGTTAAATTAAAACTTGCTCAAGCTTTCGATAGTCTCCAGCGATCGATAAAATCAACAGTAGCATACCACTCGCTCAGTAAAACTGTTTGATAAACACATACAATTATCGTAGAAATTGCATTAGTAGTTCAGCGTACGAAGAAAAACGTAGCCACCAGCACCAGGCTACGACTCTAGGTCGTCAAATATTCCCTCTACCCAGGCGACGCCGTTGAATAGGTCATGTGGATGTAATAGTGCCTAAACACATCACTCAGTCGGTACGCTCCCCGGCGAACGCACACGCCCTGCGCGAGTCCATTTTTAAATTTATAACCGTCGCAGCCGTTAAAAACACTATTGTTTTAGTTTACCTTTGTTCGTCTGTTTGTTTGTGCCATTTTACGACGCCGACGGCCATATTAGTGTGTTTTGTGTTGTGTTAACAATAATGGTAGCTTCAGTGCATAGTGGTTGCCAATAATCTAGATCTTGTGTTGTGTTAACAATAATGGTAGCTTCAGTGCATAGTGGTTACCAAGAATCTAGACATCGCTACACCGCCGTTGTTTCAGTCTTCGGTGAGTGATAGCGAATAATACGATGACTTTTATATTCGTTATTCTGTTATTGTGCGCATTGAGCAGCTACCAAACGCTGTTCAATGAATTTCTTCCTCATTCTGCCACCAATCCATCAAAATTCGCTAGGGCGGACCGTTTTTATTTTGAATATTTTTAAAAAAACTGCGAACCTATTACGCAGCAAACAAAGTCCTTAACTCGCTTTCAAACATAACGCCACGACGCACCGGCGGCGGCCGCCATTTTAAAACTCGGGTTTACAAAAATAAATTCCGACGCACTTTAACCACCCGCCCAACGTTTAGGCGCAGGTTTAGTTATCAGTTTAAAGCCGCATTTAATCGATTAATAAAGGCATAAATCACCACAAATAAATACAGAATAAGATATTTTCTGTAAAATCGTAGTAAAAACCCCCCTCTGGTATCAAATTTGGATTAACTTAGCTTGCGTAGAACCAGAGGGGCTAGTCCCACTAACGTTAAATATAAATAGATTCAGGACCACAGGAATAATTGGTAAATCAATTGACTTAACAAAAAAAAAATGGGTCAGTTGAGATACTAATTTATTACCTAAAAACTCAAAACCACTACAAATCTTGCAAATTTTTAGCAGTAATCTAGCTAACTAGTATGCGTGGAGTGCGCACATAAATATAGTGTACCGGTAAACACTCAAACCGACATTATTAATAGCTATTAATACTAAAATGCTTAAAAAACTCACCTGATCCATCTTCAAAGGTCCATAACTTGCGATTTTTGTATGGGGCTATATGCTTTTTCTTATACCATTGGATAGCCACCATTTTTCCGCTTCTCCTGGTACCCCGCCCCCCGGGATCCGATCAATGTTTGGCACGCCGCCCACCCGGCCCTCAGCGAGAGATATTTCACCATTTTCCATTATCGCTTCATATTTCATCACTAAATCCGCACAGATCGCTAGTTAAATTAAAACTTGCTCAAGCTTTCGATAGTCTCCAGCGATCGATAAAATCAACAGTAGCATACCACTCGCTCAGTAAAACTGTTTGATAAACACATACAATTATCGTAGAAATTGCATTAGTAGTTCAGCGTACGAAGAAAAACGTAGCCACCAGCACCAGGCTACGACTCTAGGTCGTCAAATATTCCCTCTACCCAGGCGACGCCGTTGAATAGGTCATGTGGATGTAATAGTGCCTAAACACATCACTCAGTCGGTACGCTCCCCGGCGAACGCACACGCCCTGCGCGAGTCCATTTTTAAATTTATAACCGTCGCAGCCGTTAAAAACACTATTGTTTTAGTTTACCTTTGTTCGTCTGTTTGTTTGTGCCATTTTACGACGCCGACGGCCATATTAGTGTGTTTTGTGTTGTGTTAACAATAATGGTAGCTTCAGTGCATAGTGGTTGCCAATAATCTAGATCTTGTGTTGTGTTAACAATAATGGTAGCTTCAGTGCATAGTGGTTACCAAGAATCTAGACATCGCTACACCGCCGTTGTTTCAGTCTTCGGTGAGTGATAGCGAATAATACGATGACTTTTATATTCGTTATTCTGTTATTGTGCGCATTGAGCAGCTACCAAACGCTGTTCAATGAATTTCTTCCTCATTCTGCCACCAATCCATCAAAATTCGCTAGGGCGGACCGTTTTTATTTTGAATATTTTTAAAAAAACTGCGAACCTATTACGCAGCAAACAAAGTCCTTAACTCGCTTTCAAACATAACGCCACGACGCACCGGCGGCGGCCGCCATTTTAAAACTCGGGTTTACAAAAATAAATTCCGACGCACTTTAACCACCCGCCCAACGTTTAGGCGCAGGTTTAGTTATCAGTTTAAAGCCGCATTTAATCGATTAATAAAGGCATAAATCACCACAAATAAATACAGAATAAGATATTTTCTGTAAAATCGTAGTAAAAACCCCCCTCTGGTATCAAATTTGGATTAACTTAGCTTGCGTAGAACCAGAGGGGCTAGTCCCACTAACGTTAAATATAAATAGATTCAGGACCACAGGAATAATTGGTAAATCAATTGACTTAACAAAAAAAAAATGGGTCAGTTGAGATACTAATTTATTACCTAAAAACTCAAAACCACTACAAATCTTGCAAATTTTTAGCAGTAATCTAGCTAACTAGTATGCGTGGAGTGCGCACATAAATATAGTGTACCGGTAAACACTCAAACCGACATTATTAATAGCTATTAATACTAAAATGCTTAAAAAACTCACCTGATCCATCTTCAAAGGTCCATAACTTGCGATTTTTGTATGGGGCTATATGCTTTTTCTTATACCATTGGATAGCCACCATTTTTCCGCTTCTCCTGGTACCCCGCCCCCCGGGATCCGATCAATTTTTGGCCCCCCCACCCACCCGGTAGGGTTTTACCATCTAAACTCGGTACCATACCTACAATTCTTTTTAATTTTTTTCTCGTCTCCCACCGGTCCGATCGGGCTCATTTTGGGCTTGTTGGGATCGGGGGAGCGAGCCCCACGCTCTAGTATTTTTTGTAATTCTGTTTTCGCGCTCCACATTTTTTCGCCCCTGCGCTGGACCCTCTGCTTCTCAGGGGGCGCAGCGCAGGGGCGACGAGGAAGAAAACCTCGTTAAAAAATTACCCTGAAGCCTAAGCTTCAGCCGCCCGGCGACGGGCTGCATGGCCGGGGGGTATACCCGGTCATAAGGGCGGCAAAACCCCAAAAAACCATGATAATGTCCGAAATTGAAAATACACTACCCCAGGGGGGTACCAGCCGGTCTCCGGCTGGAGAATCCCCTTCGGGTCCCTTGGGACCCGGCAGCCCCACCGTCTCTGGGGGGGGCAACAATTTCGATAGAGCCACGGAGGTCGTGGAGAGGCCGCGCACGCCCAGTTTTGCGCGTCCTCGAGTAGAACTACCGCGCACTCCACCTAAGACCCGGAGTGAAGCGCGAGTGGTGCTGAACCCAATTTCAGCCACCACATTAGCGGAGATTGAGGAACGGGCGACTACACCCGTTTTTGTGTGCCCACGAGGAGTGGAGGACCTTTCGCAAGATTGCCTTGCACCCATCCATCCGGCCATCGTGTTTGACGAGGACGGCGGATTGGCGGGTCTGAAGCACTTGCGGTCCTCGACATTACCGCCGCCGATTACTCCCGTCAGGAGAAGGCCGGCCAGCAGGACGAAGCCTCAGCGACAGGTCGACTACGACAGTGACTGCTCGCAGGCGTCGGCATTTTCCGAGGTTTCCTTGGCCTCCTGTGCATCATCGGCCATGCGCAAGAGGGCCACTACAAGAAAGACCAAGAGAAGTCACAGCGAGGACGTCGACATAGAGGCGGATGTACGGGACATTATGGACCCGAACGTTCGCCCCGTGAAGTCAAGGGCGAAAGACTCCCTACCCAGCGTAGAGGAGATAATTGAGGAACTGAGGAATCAGCCCACGGCGGATGTGGGCTCGACTTTAATGGAATCTTTGTCGTCCATTGAAAAGGTCTCGGATATTTCAAAGAACCTAAAAGGTGAGCTCAAAAACACCTTGCGGCGATCGGTGAGACGATCGGAGGCCGCAACTGTGGTTCTCCACCAGCGAGCCGCGGCCGTTGACACGGAGTGCCTGGAAAGGGAGATCCAGGAGTTACGCTCTGAGCTGGCTGCAGTAAAAGCGGAGCTTGCAGAGAGCAGAAAGGCCAAAAGCCAGGGGGTCGTCAGAGCCGACACGGCGAAGGACAGGCTCTCTGTTCTTGACTCACCGGCTACACCAGCGACACCAGCTTCGACCAGGGACGACACCGTGACGATGGAGAAGATTGCAGCCGTCATGGACAGCAGAATTTCCATTCTCCGGGCAGAAATTAGAGCCGAATTTCGCCCCGAAAACATAAAAGAGAAGTTTCCCCCAACCAAGGGGACCAAGAAAAAGGACCAGGAGGCGGCTGCCACAGCAAAAACTACCGCTAGAGCAGCCCAAAAACAGGAGAAAGTGGGAAAGGGGAAAAAGGTGAAGAAGCTTTCCAGCCAGCAACCTACTCCAGCCCCCGAGTCCCAGCCCACCGAAAGTGTCGCGAGCCTGCAAGCTCCCACCGCAGACCCCCGGCAGCAAGAGGAAGTTCCCTGGAGCAAAGTACTGGGCTCTAAGGAGAAAAAGGCCTTGAAAGCCGCTAGGACGCAAGAGGTTGCAGCAAAGAAAACTCCCCTGGTTAAGACAAACCAGGGAAAGCCCAGACCTCAGCGAATCCCGAAAACAGCCGCCATTACCATCTCGGTGGCTGCAGATTCGGGCCAAACTCTTGCGGAGGTCATCAGAAAGGCCAAGACCCAGGTTAACTTGGCCGATTACGGGCTGGAACAAGGCATCAGCCAGAGGAGAGCCATCAACGGGGGCCTGGTCCTCAGAATAGCAGGGCCGGATAATTCCTCCAGGGCGGACTCTCTCGCAACACGCCTCAGGGAGGTCCTTTCCGACTCGGGGGCCAAAATAGCTCGCCCAGTCAAGATGGGGGAAATGCGGGTTATAGACCTGGACGACTCAGTTACCCCGTCCGACGTGTCAGCAGCGGTCGCCGAACAAACAAAATGTTCTGAGGAGAACATAAGGGTGGGAGAGCTTAGGCTCCATCGGTCTGGGATGCAGACGGCGTGGGTGAGGTGCCCACTAGAAGCCGTCCATAAACTGGACGGAAAAAACATTAGGGTAGGATGGTCCTTGGCGAAGGTCGAAACGCTAAGAACGAGACCACTGCAATGTTTCCGATGCCTGGAGCAGGGGCATGTCCGGGACCAATGCAGGAACCCTACCGATCGCAGTGGGCTGTGTTATGGGTGCGGAGAACCCGGGCACAAAGTGCAAAACTGCACTGCGGAAAGCCCTGCCTGTCCAGTTTGCAGAGATCACGGTCTTAAGGCAAACCACAGGCTGGGGGGCATTAAATGTTCCCCCCCAAAGAAAGGAACGCGCGGGCCCTATAACAGGGACCCGACAACTCAAGAGGCGCCAGCGACGAACCAGCCGGCACAACCAGACCAGGGTCTGAAAGAGGGCGAGTTGACGGCCCAGAATTCCCGCCCCATAAGATAATCCAGGGCAACCTCAACCACTGCCGCGCGGCGCAGGACCTGCTCGTCCAAACGCTAGCGGAGCAGTCGGTTGCCTTAGCTCTGGTAGCCGAGCCGTTTGCTGTGCCGGATCATCCTCGATGGTTCGGGGCGGAAGACGGCTCGGTCGCTATCTACTGGGCGGGAGGGTCGGGAGATCCGCATTGTGCCCTCCTCCAAAAATCCCCCGGATTTGTCGCTGTGGAGTGGGGAGAAATAGTAGTTGTGGCATGCTACGTCTCCCCGAACAGTGGCCTTGCTCAATTTGAGGCGTACTTGGATGGAGTAGCCAACTATGTGCGCGGCCTGCTTCCTGGGCAGATCCTTGTCGCAGGAGACTTTAACGCCCATTCCAGCGTGTGGGGCGATAATCGCAACGACGCAAGAGGACAGGCAGTCGAAGAATGGGCAGCCGCCTTAGGCCTGGTCCTTCAGAACGTGGGAAGCGTCAGCACTTGCGTGCGGTGGCAGGGGGAGTCCATCGTCGATTTGACGTGGGCAACCCCTTCCGCGGCACGTTTGATGACAGGGTGGAGAGTGGCAGAAGATCTGGCCACCCTGAGCGACCATCGGCATATCACCTTCCGAGTCGCTCAGCCCCTCCGCAACTTCAGGAGGGAAGCCTCAACTACCCAGGAGGCTCCGCGACGATGGGCCTTAAAGCAGTTAGACAAGGATTTACTTGTCGCTGCGGCCCACGTCGCGGATTGGGTGAACGGGGCAGTTCCACCGAACCCAGAGGTCTTTGCGGCCTGGTTCAGGGGAACAATGACCGAGCTTTGCGATGCTGCGATGCCCCGGGTTAGGCCGGGCAAAGGAAAAAGGTCGGTGTACTGGTGGTCACCAAGCCTGGCACAACTGCGTGTATCTTGTGTCAGAGCGCGCCGCCGGTACACTAGGATGCGCAGAAGGCGCAGATCTACGCCCGAAGAGATCGGAGAGGCCTACACGTCGTACCGCGCCGCAACAAGGTTATTTCAGATAGCTATCCGGGATGCCAAAGCGCGGGCTTGGGAAGAACTCATCGAGGGGCTCAACAGGGACCCATGGGGCAGACCATATAAAATGGTCCTGGGCAAACTCCGCCCATGGGTCCCTCCAGCGACAGAGACCCTAGACCCGGGATTCACCAAAAGAGTGGTAGATACACTCTTCCCAAGTGACGGTTCCTCGCGCCCTCGGCTGCACCCGGATGATGTCGAATGGACAGAGGATCTGGGAGTAACTGAGGGCGAGCTGGATCGTGCTGTTAGACGGCTTTCGGCCCGTAACACTGCCCCGGGCCCGGACGGGATTCCGGGCAGAGCATGGGTGTTGGCCCTAACAGTACTTGGTGAAAGATTTCGCCAGTTAATGACTGACTGCCTCCGTTCAGGCATTTTTCCGGCAGACTGGAAGAGGGCTAGACTGGTCCTCATCCCCAAGATTGGAAGGCCGGCGGACTCACCGTCCTCGTTCCGGCCCATATGTTTACTTGACGAGGCGGGCAAACTCTTCGAGAGAGTCCTGGCGGCCCGCCTCAGTGAACACCTGTCGCGCGTTGGCCCCGATCTATCCGACTGCCAGTTTGGCTTCCGTCAGGGTAGGTCTACCGTTGACGCAATCCGGCGCGTCCGGACACTGGCGGAAGCCACAGTTGAGGGGGGGGGAAATCAGCTTGGACATTGTCAACGCCTTTAACTCCCTCCCCTGGCAAGCAATACGGGAGGCACTATACCATCACAATGTGCCCCCGTATTTGCGGAGGATCATCGGGGCGTACCTGCGCGACAGGTCGATCCTGTTCACGGACCGGAGCGGGGAAGTCAAAGTTAGGGAAGTCGTCTGCGGGGTTCCACAGGGGTCGGTGCTGGGACCCATGCTGTGGAACCTCGCATACGACACGGTGTTGAGGACCAGTCTACCCCCAGGCATACAGCTCAGCTGTTATGCGGACGACACTTTGGTGCTGGCTAGCGGTGACGACTTTCGGTCGACCGCCAGGCTGGCGGAGCTCGGGGTGACGCGGGTCATCCGGAGCATAGAGGGATTAGGTTTAAGGGTGGCTCCCCAGAAGACGGAAGCCCTGTGGTTTCACAGGCTCCGTCGTGGGGAGGAGCCGCCCATAACTTCGATTAGGGTTGGGGACGCTGTCGTCAGTATCGGGCCGACGATTAAATATCTCGGCCTGATACTGGACAGCCACTGGGCGTTTGTGACGCATTTTGAGCGTTTGGCTCCCCGAGTGCAAAAGGCAGCAGGTGCTCTTCAGAGACTGCTGCCTAACCTTGGGGGACCGCGGGAGGAAATTCGCCGCCTCTACGGCAGCGTTGTGCGATCCATGGCCCTCTATGGGGCGCCCGTTTGGTCGGACCGGCTGACGGGCGCCTCCCGCTGCAGGTACCTCCTTAACAGCCTGCAGCGTGTGATGGCCATCAGGATCGTGCGAGGATATCGCACAATATCGTACGAGGCGGCGACACTTTTGGCACGTTTTCCGCCGTTTGATATCCTGGCGGGCATGGACACGGAGGTCTACGACCGAATCCGTTTCCCTGCTCGCCAGGAGGACGGAGGCGTCCCGGACGCGCTAGGGGTGAGGAGGGACGCGCACGGGCGGGCGCTCAACATCTGGCGCGAGCGGCTGGAATCGCCGCGAAACTCGCGCCAGCGCGCCGTCGGTGCCGTCCTGCCTCATTTCGAGGTTTGGCTCCAGCTGAAGTGCGCTGGAGTCACGTATAGAGTGACTCAGATACTCACCGGACACGGGTGTTTCGGTGAGTACCTGAGTCGCATCGGAAGAGAGCCCACGGCGGGCTGTTACCATTGCAGCAGTGACAGGGACTCGGCGCAACACACGCTGGAGGAGTGCCCAGCATGGACCTCCGAGCGCCGAGTCCTTACTGACATAATCGGGAGAGACCTCTCGCCGTCGGCCGTGGTTTATGCCATGGTGACGGCGAGAGATTGTTGGAGGGCAGTGGTCTCCTTCTGTGAAGCTGTAATGCTTCAGAAGGAGACCGCTGAACGCGCCAGGGAGCGCAATGACCCCGCACGCCGCAGAAGGGTGCGGGGTCGAGGCCGGCGGACGTAATGATTCCGCTGGCGAGAAAGGGCAGCGCCGAGCCTATGCCATACGCGTGTAGACTCGGCGCTGACGCGCCAACCTTAGTTGGTGCGAGAATGCCTCGGGATTGCTGAGGACCAGAGTGGGGACTCTGGCCGCCCGCTTACGGCAGCAATTCCGGGAAGAGGCAACCAGTTGTAGCCGCTGGTTGCCTACACAAGCGCAGTAGCGCTGGGGGGAGCTACCGCTCTCCCGGGAGGGGCCCTTTGGGCGGATGTAGCTCAGCGTCTCTGGTTGTGAACTCAGTGTGACCCCAGAGACGCTGGTGCAAACATCAGAGGTAGGCTACCGTGGTGGGTTTTAGCGGGTTAGCCCTGCACCGTCCCGTCTTCTTTACACCCTTAGAAGGCGGGCAGTCGACCTTCTCGAGGTTAAGAGGTTTTCCCTCTTCCTCGAGAAGATAAAGATTTCCCACCACGTCAAAAAAAAAAAAAAAAAAAAAAAAAAAAAAAAAAAAAAAAGGTTAGGTTAGGTTAGGTTAGGTTAGGTTAGGTTAGGTTAGGTTAGGTTAGGTTAGGTTAGGTTAGGTTAGGTTAGGTTAGGTTAGGTTAGGTTAGGTTAGGTTAGGTTAGGTTAGGTTAGGTTAGGTTAGGTTAGGTTAGGTTAGGTTAGGTTAGGTTAGGTTAGGTTAGGTTAGGTTAGGTTAGGTTAGGTTAGGTTAGGTTAGGTTAGGTTAGGTTAGGTTAGGTTAGGTTAGGTTAGGTTAGGTTAGGTTAGGTTAGGTTAGGTTAGGTTAGGTTAGGTTAGGTTAGGTTAGGTTAGGTTAGGTTAGGTTAGGTTAGGTTAGGTTAGGTTAGGTTAGGTTAGGTTAGGTTAGGTTAGGTTAGGTTAGGTTAGGTTAGGTTAGGTTAGGTTAGGTTAGGTTAGGTTAGGTTAGGTTAGGTTAGGTTAGGTTAGGTTAGGTTAGGTTAGGTTAGGTTAGGTTAGGTTAGGTTAGGTTAGGTTAGGTTAGGTTAGGTTAGGTTAGGTTAGGTTAGGTTAGGTTAGGTTAGGTTAGGTTAGGTTAGGTTAGGTTAGGTTAGGTTAGGTTAGGTTAGGTTAGGTTAGGTTAGGTTAGGTTAGGTTAGGTTAGGTTAGGTTAGGTTAGGTTAGGTTAGGTTAGGTTAGGTTAGGTTAGGTTAGGTTAGGTTAGGTTAGGTTAGGTTAGGTTAGGTTAGGTTAGGTTAGGTTAGGTTAGGTTAGGTTAGGTTAGGTTAGGTTAGGTTAGGTTAGGTTAGGTTAGGTTAGGTTAGGTTAGGTTAGGTTAGGTTAGGTTAGGTTAGGTTAGGTTAGGTTAGGTTAGGTTAGGTTAGGTTAGGTTAGGTTAGGTTAGGTTAGGTTAGGTTAGGTTAGGTTAGGTTAGGTTAGGTTAGGTTAGGTTAGGTTAGGTTAGGTTAGGTTAGGTTAGGTTAGGTTAGGTTAGGTTAGGTTAGGTTAGGTTAGGTTAGGTTAGGTTAGGTTAGGTTAGGTTAGGTTAGGTTAGGTTAGGTTAGGTTAGGTTAGGTTAGGTTAGGTTAGGTTAGGTTAGGTTAGGTTAGGTTAGGTTAGGTTAGGTTAGGTTAGGTTAGGTTAGGTTAGGTTAGGTTAGGTTAGGTTAGGTTAGGTTAGGTTAGGTTAGGTTAGGTTAGGTTAGGTTAGGTTAGGTTAGGTTAGGTTAGGTTAGGTTAGGTTAGGTTAGGTTAGGTTAGGTTAGGTTAGGTTAGGTTAGGTTAGGTTAGGTTAGGTTAGGTTAGGTTAGGTTAGGTTAGGTTAGGTTAGGTTAGGTTAGGTTAGGTTAGGTTAGGTTAGGTTAGGTTAGGTTAGGTTAGGTTAGGTTAGGTTAGGTTAGGTTAGGTTAGGTTAGGTTAGGTTAGGTTAGGTTAGGTTAGGTTAGGTTAGGTTAGGTTAGGTTAGGTTAGGTTAGGTTAGGTTAGGTTAGGTTAGGTTAGGTTAGGTTAGGTTAGGTTAGGTTAGGTTAGGTTAGGTTAGGTTAGGTTAGGTTAGGTTAGGTTAGGTTAGGTTAGGTTAGGTTAGGTTAGGTTAGGTTAGGTTAGGTTAGGTTAGGTTAGGTTAGGTTAGGTTAGGTTAGGTTAGGTTAGGTTAGGTTAGGTTAGGTTAGGTTAGGTTAGGTTAGGTTAGGTTAGGTTAGGTTAGGTTAGGTTAGGTTAGGTTAGGTTAGGTTAGGTTAGGTTAGGTTAGGTTAGGTTAGGTTAGGTTAGGTTAGGTTAGGTTAGGTTAGGTTAGGTTAGGTTAGGTTAGGTTAGGTTAGGTTAGGTTAGGTTAGGTTAGGTTAGGTTAGGTTAGGTTAGGTTAGGTTAGGTTAGGTTAGGTTAGGTTAGGTTAGGTTAGGTTAGGTTAGGTTAGGTTAGGTTAGGTTAGGTTAGGTTAGGTTAGGTTAGGTTAGGTTAGGTTAGGTTAGGTTAGGTTAGGTTAGGTTAGGTTAGGTTAGGTTAGGTTAGGTTAGGTTAGGTTAGGTTAGGTTAGGTTAGGTTAGGTTAGGTTAGGTTAGGTTAGGTTAGGTTAGGTTAGGTTAGGTTAGGTTAGGTTAGGTTAGGTTAGGTTAGGTTAGGTTAGGTTAGGTTAGGTTAGGTTAGGTTAGGTTAGGTTAGGTTAGGTTAGGTTAGGTTAGGTTAGGTTAGGTTAGGTTAGGTTAGGTTAGGTTAGGTTAGGTTAGGTTAGGTTAGGTTAGGTTAGGTTAGGTTAGGTTAGGTTAGGTTAGGTTAGGTTAGGTTAGGTTAGGTTAGGTTAGGTTAGGTTAGGTTAGGTTAGGTTAGGTTAGGTTAGGTTAGGTTAGGTTAGGTTAGGTTAGGTTAGGTTAGGTTAGGTTAGGTTAGGTTAGGTTAGGTTAGGTTAGGTTAGGTTAGGTTAGGTTAGGTTAGGTTAGGTTAGGTTAGGTTAGGTTAGGTTAGGTTAGGTTAGGTTAGGTTAGGTTAGGTTAGGTTAGGTTAGGTTAGGTTAGGTTAGGTTAGGTTAGGTTAGGTTAGGTTAGGTTAGGTTAGGTTAGGTTAGGTTAGGTTAGGTTAGGTTAGGTTAGGTTAGGTTAGGTTAGGTTAGGTTAGGTTAGGTTAGGTTAGGTTAGGTTAGGTTAGGTTAGGTTAGGTTAGGTTAGGTTAGGTTAGGTTAGGTTAGGTTAGGTTAGGTTAGGTTAGGTTAGGTTAGGTTAGGTTAGGTTAGGTTAGGTTAGGTTAGGTTAGGTTAGGTTAGGTTAGGTTAGGTTAGGTTAGGTTAGGTTAGGTTAGGTTAGGTTTTTTTTTTTTTTTTTTTTTTTTTTTTTTTTTTTTTTTTTTTTTTTTTTTTTTTTTTTCCCTATCTCCCCTGCCTTGAGCAAGGACCTTGTCTATCTAAATTCTAATCTTATTTAACTCATTCATACTAGTTCTCGCTAGTATTCCTCTCGTACTTTTATTCCTCATACTTTATCTTTCTTTCATTCATCTCATTCATTCTATGGGTGGGATACCCATATACTAAATTTAAGTTAACTAGCTAGGCATGTGTGTAGGATTCGGGTTCGAAGCACAGGTATATTTTTATTTATTTTAGTTCTCAAGTTTTTACATTTTATTTATATTTTTTCATTTCGTTTTTATTAATATTTTGTTGACAATATTCTTGTAATTAAATTTAGAGTTCACCTTAATATTACAAAACTATAAATTGATAAGTTTTACATAATTATTTTACATTTAACATTTAGACACAGTGACTTTATTAATTTTATGTTGACATTATTCTTATAGTTAAATTTAGAAATTGACTGAATATTAAAACTTATGAATTATTGCGTTTTATTTCGTAATCTTACATTTAACATTTAAACACATTGACTTTAATAAAACTTTATGTTGACATAGTTCTTATAATTAAATTTAGAGTTTTAGCTTAATATTAAAAACTTATGAATAACTACATTTTTGTTTATTTATTTTACCTTTAACGGTTAGACACAGCAACGATTTCCATTAAGTTGCAGTTGTTGTACATATCAACAGATGGCGTAAGCGGTGTATTATGTTTGTGAATTTATCAATCTCTTAAATGGGTTAATGATATTTCGGCCGTCAGCCTTGCTATCTTCCTTTTACAGTTATAAATATTATTATAATATATAATCCTGTAGCTTACGTTTTACTATCCATTCGTTGTTTTTATAGGTGTTTTATAATATAATGTGTTAGTGCGTGTATGTTTCATATTGTGTGTTTTCGACTGCTGTTGGTGTGTAAATGTTATTTTAAGTGTTTTATTATTTTATTTTATTTATTTGTATGGTTGATTAATGTGTGTTATTACTGTTTTAATAAAGCAATGGGCCGACCGGCCGGCCCGCATGCGCCCGGCGACACCGTAATATGTGCCTTATGCTTACAGCATAAGGTTGACAATCCGGCGCACGCCGGGCGCGCACCCGCTCGATCAGTCGACACATTTCCTTATATTTATTGTTTTGTTATGGTGTGTGTTATAAAATTTTATAATGGTAGTGTTTATGTGTGTGTATGTGTGTATGTATATGTGTATGTATATTTATGTTATAATTTATTTGTAGTTGCGGTCGGTATGTAGTTTGTATGTATGGCAGGCGATTGTGTGCCCCACATGGCAGCACATAGGGTCCACTTCCGCCCGACATCTCATAACTTGTACCGGTTTATTGTGTCATGTATAATTTTAATTTTTTATTGTTGAGTCAGTTTTATTTATTAATATTGAGTTAACTTTGTATATAGTTTATTATTATTGTTTATATTTATTATAATGGTATTGTTATATAGACGTAATGGTATATTTTAATTTAATTTAATTTATAATTTAGCTGGTGTGGTATAATGTAATAAAAGGTGTTTTAATGTATTTGTTTGTATATATATGTATTTTTGTTATTATTTATCTGTATGTGCAAGCAATATGTGGTATTCGTGGATGGCAGGCGATTATATGCCCTATGTGTTGGCCTACAAGGTCGACTTTCGTCTGATATTTGTAGCGGTACATTGAGTTGTTTTTATTTAACTGGCGAACGGGCACACGCCCTTGCAAAGGAGGCAGCGCCCACACTGAAGACAGCCCCACACTACGACGAGTGTCCGGTTCCATTCATCAGGAGGCTGATTCGTAGGGAGTCCATTGGTGAATGGAACCGGCGCCACGCAGAGCAGAGCACGGCAGGCACCACCAAATTTGGATGGCAGGCGATTGTATGCCCTATGTATTAGCATACAAGGTCGACTTTCGTCTGATGTTGTAGCGGTGCATTGAGTTGTTTTTATTTAGGTGTAGCCTGCGCATTACAATTTTAGCACTATTCTTGCAAGTATATGTGTGAATGTGGATGTGTTTATGTTTTATGTATGTGTTTTGTTTTAGTGTTTTGATTTAGACTTTTTATTTTACTGCTAGCGATTTTGATCCTTGCGCGCTACCAAATAAGGTCGACCACGGCCTAACATCATGTGGTACCGCGCATGTTTTTTACTTTTGCGATTTTTTATTATCGAGTTTGTTTGTAGCTAATATTATCTAAATATAATATTAATAAGTATTTTCAGAATTTTATTTTAATTTATTGTATTTATTTTATAATTTGTATGTATATAGCAACGTGAAATTGCGTCAAATATTGTATATATTTATATGGTTTATAATAATGGTTTTGTATTTAGTGTATATATGCATGTGTAATGTGTTTGTGATATAATTTATGTATAGTACTGTCTTGTGTAATTTATTGTGTTGCTCATTTGAGTGTATCTATTGTTATTGTTACTCATGAGATAATTATTTTATATGTTTATTTACGGTTTAGGTTTATGTAAAAAGATATTGTATCTGCTCATTTGTTGTGTTATGTGTATGTCTGTATATATAATGGCATATGGTGCATGTTTATTTTGTTCTTTGTTCGTGTATTTAATTGTGGTTAGGTTTGATTCGACTGACCGACCATGCGGGCGCCGGCGACACCGTAATATGTGCCTTATGTACGCAACATAAGGTTAACAATCCTGCGCGCGCCAAAGCGCGCACCTGTTCGGCCAGTCTTCACATTCCTTTCTGTTTACTAGTAATATTAATAATAGATGTAAGTGTATATGTTTTGATTTATAATTTAGCTGGTGTAATATGATGGTAGTTTGAGGTGATTTAGTATATATATGATTAAGTTGTTTTACTCTGGTACTTATGGCCTGCGCGTTACAATCTTTAGCCCTATTTTGCAGACAGGTATATGTGTAGGTGTGGATGTATTTATGTTTATGTGTATGTTTTATTTGGAAGGTATTTATTCAGTTAATTTGTTAATTTATTAACTTATGTTAACTCCTTTATTGATATGTTAAGTATATTAAAGCATTTTCTAGATACTTTTTATTGTTGTTTTATTGTCGTGTATTAGTGTTTTGATTTCAAAATTTTTTGTTTTACTGGTAGCGATTTTGTTCTTTGTGCGCTGCCAAATAAGGTCGACTATGGTCTGACATCATGTGGCGCCGCACTTGTTTACTACTTTTGCGGTTTTAATTATTGAGTTTACTTGTAACTACTATACCTAGGTAAGTATTTAAGATTTTTATATTAAATTTGTTTGGTGTTGTGTAGTGTGTGTGTTTATTTGGTGCTTCTGTAGTGTGGTTTGTTTGTAGATAGTGGTTTGGTATATGTATGTGGAGTAACATAAATATGTATTTTAATTGTTGTACCTATGTTTAACTAAGTGTGACTTATAATGTTGTGTATAAGGGTTCCTATTATAATTGTGGTGAGTGTGTGTTCTATCATGAATGCAACTCTCATATTCACCGCCTGATTTAACTAACATTTCTTGTGCGAAGTTATAGATTTATTACTGCCAGGCCTAAGGTCGCCCCGGCGACACCGAAATATGCACCTTATGTACTCAACATAAGGTTGGCAATCCGGCGCAGCCGAGGCGCCCACCTGTTCGGTCGGTCGCCTTGTTATTTTGTTGATGTTAGTTTTAATGAAACGATGGAAATTGCATTTACGATTTATACTTACTTAGTATACGTGTGTTTATATAATATATTAGTGTTGATGTTTGTGTGTTATGGTTTGCGTTATGGTTTACGTTGTAGTTTGTGTTATGGTTTGTGTTTCGGTTTACGTTTTAATGTTATGGTTTAAGCGATTGTGTTCCCCGTGTCGTACCGCATAGGGTCGACGTTCGTCTGGCCCTATGCGGCCCGGCACGGGGTTTGATTTTTATTTGGTTAATGTTTATTTCTATAGATTATGTTTGTTATATGTTCATATATGTAGTACTGCTATATATATGTATATATGTGTAAGTTTATTGTACTGCTTTATTAAGTGTGTATATTTTTACTTTTATTTATCGTATGTTATTTATGTTTATGTTCAGTGTTTTAGTTTATAGTGTATGGATATATTTTATCTTTCTAGTGGTTGTGTTGTATTAATATGTGTATTTAATATTTTGTTTATGTATGTATTTTACCTCGTTTATGTTTGTGTTAGTGCTTATGTATTTATTAGATGTGTATGTGTTATATATAGTTAGATAAGTAGTTTATTTTGTGTGATATTATACGGGCTATTTCTGACCAGGCCTATAGACACCCGGCGACACCGAGATATGCGCCTTATGTTCACAACATAAGGTTGGCAATCCAGCGCCCGCCGAGGCACCCACCTGTTTGGCCGGTCAACTTGTATTAAATATTTTATTTGTGGAGTTTTTAAGTGATGATAGTTACTTGTGTTTATGTATGCTTTATAGTTGTCTTTGTATGGGCCGCAGTCTATTATGATCCTATGCGGTACCGCATAGGGTCGACTTTCGTCTGGCCCCTGGCGGCACCGCACTGGTTTTAATAGTTTTAGAATATTGTTAAGTTAAATTGTACTATCGTACGCTAATTGTGTGTTTGTGATTATATGGGTGTTTGTGGTTCTATTATATATATATATGTATAGTGCTGTAGTGTGTCGGTTATTTGTGTTGTTTGTTTGGTGTGCCTATTGCTATTTATATTGTATTTATATTAAGTTTGTTTGTTATGTATTTTATTTGAAGTGGTGTTTGTGTGATGTATGTACCTAGTTGTGATGTATTGTGTGTGGTGTTGTGTGCTTTGTGCCATGTATGGGTGTTTGTGGTTCTATTATATATATACATGTATAATGCTGTAGTGTGTCGGTTATTTGTGTTGTTTGCTTAGTTGTCTATTGCTGTTTTTTATTTTTAAGGATGTAGATAAGTATTTATATTTTTATTTGTTGTGTATGTTGTACGTAATATTTGTGTGATGTATTTACCTACGTGTGGTGTGTTGTGTGTGGTGTTGTGTGCTTGTGCCATATATTTGTTGATGGTCCATCAGGCAAACAGTATTGCTACGTTTTTTTTTTTTTTTTTTTTTTTTTTTTTTTTTTTTTTTTTTTTAAGGGGTCTCACGCTCGGAGACCGCATCATACTCAATTTTATAAATCGGTTGACTTAATTTATTAAGTCTATGATCCGCTCCTCGAGCGGCGACCCCATACTTGGTGGCGATCCATGGTGCGCACCGCATCCCAACCCCGTCCGTTCGGGATAGGCCACCCTAGACCTAGCTATGGTGTCCCATTTCTCCCGGACGGGACACGCGCTGCTGTACGCATCATGGTCCGCCTGAGGCATTTTAGCCGCCTTACAATTTTTGCATTGCGGCTTGCCGCCTTCTTTTTTAACTGTGCAGTTTGTGCGGAGGTGGTCGTCGCCGCAGTGTGAGCAATGGTGATCTTGCTCCTCCGTGCAGTGTCTACGCCCGTGACCGAAACCGAGGCATCGGGTGCACTGGACCACAGGGGATTGGTCGTAAACGTTCACCCTCTGTAGGTCCACGTACACCTTGCCCGCGTCGGTCAGTCGTCGCCACACGGGGGGCGAGACCTCGAGCACGACATGTTGTTCGAGCTCGTGTCTCGCCCTCTTCTTGTATTTTACTGCGACCACGATCTCCCCCTCCCCCAGGCCGCTCAGCAGGTGTTTGTTTTGTTGCCTGATGGATGCCGTTATATCGCTGTCTGTATTGTCCTTAAGGACGTTTGTTAGTATGACTAACGGATTTCGATGCTTTGCCTGCTCAACTTTTAGTTCCGCTGCGTTTTTAGATATCAATTCCTTGACTCTTTCCAGCTCCTCCTTCGACCGACACCCGAGGACCACTTTTTGGTCCTTGACCTTCCGAACCCTGTCCACTCTGACACCCGTCTGCCTCGCGTTCACCGCCTTCCTTACTTTCTCCACCAGTTCCCCGGACGTGTCTGCAACATCGTCCGAAGCTATGATGATGGAGTGTAAAGTCGGCGGTATGTACGCTGGCTTAGGGGTTGACAGGGCTGCGGCGTAGGTCTTCTGGAGCGTAGGTATCGACGCGGGGGTCGGGATAACAGCCGGGGCGGCCTGCATTTCACTGCAAACCTTCCTAGCTGCCTCCGTCATCTCCCGCATCGCCTCCTTGTGGTCCTCTAGCGTCTTGGCCCAATTTGAAAATTGTTCAGTCGGGGGGGGATCCCGGGCAGGGTCTTCTTCAGCGGGGGGGACTGTCATTAGGGGAGCATTCTCCCTGTCCCACACGGACTCCTTCAAAAGCTGATATAGTTTATCTGTGCAGGCCGCGATATCGTCCTTGATTTCCCGCTTGATATTTTTTGATAGCGCTAGTTGTTGTTTAGTTTTTACCAGGCATTTCCTTCCCTCGATGATGGTGGGGTTTTTATTGATTGTTGCCGGCAGCCTTGGGCTTTTTGAGCGCCTTTTATTTATGACGAAGGTATTAGGTGGACTCGCCGTTATGGGTGAGAGCGAGTTCCGCTGCTCCCACATGTCCACCTCGCTGTCTGGCCCACAGCTGCCGGCCCTGGTCGTAGCTGGTTTTTTGCCTGGCGGGCTTTTGTTGGATGTATTACACGCATACCTATTAACGGGGGTCCTGATGCCCATCATGTTTGCTTTTTGTATGCAGGGGAGTTACCTATCTATCTAATCTATTACCTACCTATTTGACAAGAGGGTATTGTAGAGGATACCCAACTTGTGCCCTATGTGTCGTCAGTCTGTCAGTCGATTAAGTGTATACCTATTTATATGTATATTAGTAACTTAACTAATGTTATAATATTTATTTCCGCAGGTGTTGTACGCGCGGCACAAAGGAATGCGGCGCGGGGCGCGGGGCGCGGGGCGCGGGACGAGGGGCCGCCTGCGCGTCGCCGGGAGCTAGCTGTACGTATGTAGGTGAGTATTGAGACTGGTAAGTATTATCTATTGATGTTAAATAATTTAGATTTTATGTTTAGTAGGTACTTTGATTTTAAAGCTATTATTTTACTTATTAGATTTTGCCAATGTGTTAATGTGTTACTATTGCTTTTATATTTTAATTTTGTGTTTGTAGTTTCTCGCAAAAGTTGATATAATTTAATCGTTTAATTACTGTTTTGTTTTACTACTATAAGAAATTAATTATTAATATTTATTTGTTTTGTTTCACAGGTGTGCGACGTGCAGCGCGGCGCTGCGCGGGCGACGACGGGCGCGCGGAACCGGGGCGCTGTCCTATATTAATATTGTTGTTATAGGAACTCTGTCAATTACTTACGTGTATTTCTACAAAATTTTGTTATGTCTTTTTATGCTAAATATTTTCTATTATATTATATAAATTTTTATAACGTCTTTTATTTGTGGTCAGACCACTACGGTCGTATTAATATCTATAGGTATATATGTTTTAGAGCACCGCTCTTGTATTGGGTCAATAAACCCGGTCTTAAACTAACTTAATACTATAATATATTACTATAACGTAATATCTGTTCGCGCGCCGATAGGTACCGGCTACGGTCGGAGTGTGGAATGTAGGCACGCTCGCGCTGCGGCGTGTGTCTGTGTGCGACTATACGTGTGAGGTGTTTGCTATGTGTGAATAGTTGTGGAATGTTGTGTTGGTTGCTTGTATCGGTTCCTACGGGATCCGGTGTGAGTGATGTTTTGTATGTATGATGTATGTGTGGTGCGTGTGAGTATTTTTGTTTGTGTCTCTTTATTTGTGTGGTGTGAGGTTCCTACGGGAACCGGTGTGGGTGATGTTTTGTATGTATAGTGTGTATGTATGGTGTGTGTTGAGTATTCTTGTTTGTATGTTTTTGTTTGTGTGATGTGAGGTTCCTACGGGAACCGGTGTGTTGTGTTTTAAGTATTTGGTGGTACGTTTGTGTGTTACAAGTGTGTATGTTTATTTTGTGGTATGTAGATTCCTACGGGAACCGGTGTGTTGTTTTATAGTTATGTGGATTCCCACGGGAACCGGCACGCTAGTTCTTGTATAGCGATAGTTATTTATTTGCTTGTTGCGTCACTAATGGTAGGCGCGTTTTAGAACAAACAACTATTTAAGTTAACATATATTTGGTTCCTACGGGAGCCGGTGTGGTGATTTGATGTGTGTGTGGTGTGCAATGGTGTTTTGAGAGTGTGTAGGTGGGCTGTGCAAAAATTTTTGATAGAGGTTCCCACGGGTACCGGTGATGTGTGTAGGTTCCTACGGGAACCGTATAGTGTATTTGTGTGTTTTCCGTGTGTGTGTAGGTCGCCTGTGTGCCTATTTACAGGTGCGGAGACTCCTGCGGGGACCGGCACTTTTTGTGTGGTTTGTATAAATTCTTGTTTATCGGTTATTATTCACGATCCGCCCACTAAGGTGTGCCCGCACACTGTTGTTTGTCAGTCGTAATATTATTAAATATAATATTTTGTGTAAGTCATATGTTTTATTTTAAAAAGTTAGTTAAATTGGTTATTAAAAATTGTATTTCTATTAAATGTTTAAAATTACTTTGAATAGTATTACAATATATAATTATTTGGTCAATTTTTTATATTTAATTTATTATTTTCCAAAAATAAAATTTTTTATGTCACACCTCTTTATTGAAATATTGATTTATTGAATTTTGTTATCAATATTTAATTATTTGTCTAACCCGCGATCTAATTTTTATAATTATTGGCTATACAAATGTTAACGTGCGCCCGGCCTTATTTTTGTATCAAACAAATTGTATCGTTGTAATAATGTTGGTTTTATTTAGTGCCGGGCTTCACAAAAACACTTGTACAGTCTACAATTTTGGTCTTAAAAATATGGGGCTTATCTAGTTTTGTTCTCCAGGGTCTGGCCTTCGTTCTGGTGTGGAGACGCTGGGGGGTTGCACGATGCGAAGTGGGCCAAAACTTGACGCAAAGTCGAGCTTCCCTCCTCCGGAACCGTTTCTTGCGTGTAGGTAGGCTCCTGGGGTAGGTACCCCTTAGGTGTTTTGGGGTCTTCTTCAGGTGTCCGAAGGCCCTCCGAATGGTGTTAGTCACACCTTTCTACCACTCCTGGTTGCCGAGATACCTTGGTAAACAACTTTTGTTTTAGCTGGTTTCCTCGGCGGTTTCCAGGTGGCAGGCAGGCAGACTCGGTGGGCGGTTGGGGGTCCTCCAGGGGCTTCTTATTCCGCCGTAAAAAGTCTCGGTCTTCGATCTGGTTTTGTTGTTATCGTCCAAAAACAGTTTTGTCAGCACTGTTTTTGGGGTTTGTACTTTCAGGGGTGGTTTGTCACTGGTTTTATTTATAACACTAAATGCACCGCACTGAATCCTTTGATTTGATGTATCGCACAAGTATGTAACTCAATTTCGAACTATTTTTACGATTTAATGTTTGCGGAGCGCGTTAAAAACGTGGCTAGCGCTCTGGATGGCAAAGTGTGACTGGGTTAGGTTAGGTTAGGTTAGGTTAGGTTAGGTTAGGTTAGGTTAGGTTAGGTTAGGTTAGGTTAGGTTAGGTTAGGTTAGGTTAGGTTAGGTTAGGTTAGGTTAGGTTAGGTTAGGTTAGGTTAGGTTAGGTTAGGTTAGGTTAGGTTAGGTTAGGTTAGGTTAGGTTAGGTTAGGTTAGGTTAGGTTAGGTTAGGTTAGGTTAGGTTAGGTTAGGTTAGGTTAGGTTAGGTTAGGTTAGGTTAGGTTAGGTTAGGTTAGGTTAGGTTAGGTTAGGTTAGGTTAGGTTAGGTTAGGTTAGGTTAGGTTAGGTTAGGTTAGGTTAGGTTAGGTTAGGTTAGGTTAGGTTAGGTTAGGTTAGGTTAGGTTAGGTTAGGTTAGGTTAGGTTAGGTTAGGTTAGGTTAGGTTAGGTTAGGTTAGGTTAGGTTAGGTTAGGTTAGGTTAGGTTAGGTTAGGTTAGGTTAGGTTAGGTTAGGTTAGGTTAGGTTAGGTTAGGTTAGGTTAGGTTAGGTTAGGTTAGGTTAGGTTAGGTTAGGTTAGGTTAGGTTAGGTTAGGTTTTTTTTTTTTTTTTTTTTTTTATATTTCTCCTGATATTTTCTACAGACATTGAAGTCCGTACCCTTGTTAGGTTGTTTTTATTTAAAATTTTATTTTCTTTGAAAAATTTAGCTCCTAATGTTTAATAATTCTATCGTTAAAAATTTTTATTTTATATTTTACTTTTGTAGAGGAGCCTCTGGGGAGGGAGTGGGGTAGGTATTTACCACCGGTTCAAACCCTAGCCCTGTTCTGAGAAGAACCGGCAAGAAACTCAGCGGGCGCCCTTGATGTTATTTGACTCCTCTACTGATTTGAATATGTAACTCTATATTAAATGTAATTTTGAATGTTTTACCGTTTTTATTACGGTAGTTTATTTTAATTGGGTGATTTGTTGATATAATAATAGACATGTTAATATTTATTTAATTTGAAAAATGGTTGGTTAATTGATGACAATGATGTTGATTTGTGAGATGAGTAACGTTAATGAGAATGAGTGTTAGCGGCTCTTGATGTTATGGCTCGCTGTTCCATTGCATGGTCTATGATGGCTTGGTTTCGTCCTTTGATGGCCATCTTTAAGTTGTAGTCCATGATTTGTTGAAGTGGGATTTGAGCGTCTTTTATGAGTGTTCCTAATGCATCATCGCTATCTTCCGTGAAATAGACCATCTCTTTGGTGTGTCGCGAGATGGCAACTACTGCGTGGGACGCGCTGTCGTGTAGTTGTATTTTTCTGGTTGATAGCTTTATTGTGTACACCGATGCGTAGCCAAGTCCTTGTGCCTCGTGGATGGTTAGCACCTTGGACTCCTCTCCTTGCCCGAAGCCTTGATCTTTGAGTTGTTGCTTCTCCCCTTGGGTGTAGGTTTGGAAGAGCGTTTTCGCTTTGGCTTTGATTTCCTGGGCTTTTTGTAGTGGCTGTATTGATAGCGACTTCACTACTTTACTGGAGGAGTGGATGCCCTTGTGGATGTCTTTGAGGGCATATGCTACGTCGACTGGACATCGGTGGGTACACAAATGTTGTTCCGTGATTGATGTCATTATGTCTGGGCGATGATATGTTACTACGAAGAGATTATCGCGCTCTATAAAGGGGAGTTGGTTGATGTCCCCTATGAGCAGCAGATCTTCTGCCTTAACAATTTTCAATATCATGACAATGGAGCCAAGGTGATTCATGAGTGCCTCGTCTACTATAAGACGTTTGCACTCAATCGTTTCTATGCCCTTCGTTCCATTGGCAAGTATTGAGGCCAGGGTGCGGATTCTGTTTTCCACACCCTTTTCTGCTTGTTTGGCTATTTTCTCTCGTAGTTCATTTTTGGTCTCTGTTGTTGTGGTGACCACGATGTCTTGGGTTTTATTGAAATTGGCTATAATCCAGGTTGTTTTCCCGCATCCCGGTACTCCATTTACCCACCTGGTGTTGGGGAACTTCCATGTTTCCGGAGGATTGGTGTCTTCAAGGATCCTGGCTTGTTCCAGGATCTTATCTTCTAACCATATCTCCGTTCCCTTGGTCGTTACCACAATTGGGTCTTCTTCTGGTACCGGGAATACTGGGGCCCCCTTCTTTTTGCTGGCTGCCTCGTCTCGGGGGACTATGCCCTCGGTGTTGTTGTAGGCGGCCATGTGTTGTTTTATGGGGTACCCTTTTATTGTAGAGTTCGTATTGTTATTATAAATGCTTGCCTCTGCTTCATTCATTCTTGCTTTTAGGAGACCCTCATTTTGGCGATGATAGGTCTCTAGAATGAGTCTGCATTCCTTGGTCTTCACGATTTTTATGGCAGTTAGTAGTGCCTTGTATTCTGTGTAAGCATTTATAAGGTGGTCTTCGACTCTCTCTACTCTTTTGAGGGTTGGTCCTTGGATAATACCCATTTGCGCTCTTGTTCTCTTGGTGGTTTCTACCTTTGGCGGCGGTGGTTTGCTTCGCACAAATCTTTGTAATGCCGCTTCTTGGGCTGCGCTACTACTTCCTGCTTCGCCTCTGGGGGAGAACACATCTTTTTTGGGGGGTGGTCCCTGGATAACGCCGATTTGCGCTCTTGCTCTCTTGGTGGTTTCTACCCTTGGCGGCAGCGGTTTGCCTCGCACATCTCTTTGTATTGCCACTGCTTGGGCTGTGCTACTACTTCCTGCTTCGCGTCGGGGGGAGAACAAGGTTTTGTTTATATTTTTGTCAACCTCACTCCTTGATGTCTCTATTTCCCTCACTTTTTGTTCTTCTCGGAGGGTCCTATCTACATCTCTTGTCGCTTGTCGAGCGGCCCATTGTTCTGCGCCCGATTGAGAGGGTGTTGATTGTGAGGTGCTCGGTGTTTCTTTTTCTCTGTGTAGTGGTGTTTTGTTTTTGACTAACCCAAGACATCGGCTTTTGATCGTCGCCCAGATTTTTTGGGTGATTGTCCTTTTTTGATGTTCTTGGACTAGCTCCTGTCGCGGGGTGTGAGGTGGGGAGGGTGTTTTGGGATCTGGTTCGGCCTGTGGTGTTTTGGGGGGTGATGTCTTTGTATTTACGAGGTAGCTAAGGTCTTCTCCTCTCCTCTCGTAAGCCACGATTTGGTGGTATTTAGACAATTTAAGGCCCCCGATATGGTCCGCCACTTCTCCTTGGTAGTACCCTACCCACATTGTGTCCACGCTAATGATTTTAGATGTTGGGTGAGTGGACACATCTTCCGCCATTTTTGTTAGTAGGGTGCACGCCCTGGAAAATTGGGTACATTCTGCCGTCTTGTCGAGTAGTAGCACTGTTTTGTTATTTGCGCGTACTACTTTGCATTGTATTCCCATTATTTCCCAGTTGTCTAGGGCGTTGTACTTCTTCAGTCTCATGGTTGTTCTTGAGATGCTCCCCTTTAACAATAGGGCGAGGCCCGGTGAGATGGCCATTGTTGATTTACCCTGCTGGTGACAGAAGCTTATGCCCAGACGCTCGTAGTTTGTATTCATGAATAAAACGACGTTTCTCGTCCTAATCCCTGGGGTCCCATTTTCGCCACCTGTCAGCCATTGCACTGGTGTTGTCTGGCTGCGGCTTTCTTCGGGCGGTTTTTGAATGGGTTGATGTTGATCTGTGGTTGTTGATGTTTGTGGTGTTTGTTGTGTTTGTTGTGTTACTCTAGTCGTGTTGGCATGCCTTTTGTTGGCAGCTTTTATTATTTGTTCTATATAATCCAGAAGTTTTTGTCTTTTGGTTTTTTCCTCGAGTAGCTTCCAGAGATTTCCTTCCTCCAGCTTGACATCCAGCTGGAATTCTAAGTTTAGTCTGTGGAGTTGGAATCGAGGACAGTGTATTAGGATATGCATAACCGTTTCTTGGGTGTTGGGGTCACACTCGCACCCTGGGCTATCAAGCAGTTTGAACCGGTGGAGGTATTCTGCGAAACCCCCGTGGCCTGTCAGAGCTTGAATTTGGTATGGTGTTAGTTTGGTTGAGCGGACGATACGGTATGCATTTTCTATGTTGGGGAGGAAGGTTTTTGTGGTTATTCCCGTCTGGGAGGTGTTATATCTGTCTTGCCATTTTCGGATGGACTCTTGTCTTATCATCCTTTTTATGGCAGACAGGGGGACGAGATCGAAGTCCCAGTTTGGCTTGGTTGTTAGGGCAGCCTCCTTGGCTAACTCGTCGGCTCTCTCGTTGCCGGGTGTGCCTGCGTGTGCCCTAAGCCAGAATAACCTTAGTTGTCTTCCTTGCTCCTCAATAGCCTTGATGTTTTCTTTGATGCTTGCTGCTAATGCATTTGGGGGTTTGGGGTTTTTGATTGTTTCCAGCGAGGAGCGGGAGTCACTTAGGATGTTTATTAGTGGCTCCTTGCTGTTTTTCCCCATTTCCGTTGCTTTTAAGAGAGCAAGCATCTCTGATTGGTACACTGAACAGGTCCAATGGAGACTGTAGGTGTTGTGTGACTTTTCCTCCCCGTTTTCCCACCATGTTATCGCGGCTCCCGTTCTTCCTTGGATTTTACTTCCATCGGTGTATATCTGGGGGCCGGTTATTTGGTGTTTGGTTACGGTCTGTGGGTCCATGTCCTCCAGTTTTTCGAACTCTGGTGTTATGAGTTGGGAGGGGTGTGGGAGTGTTTTTGGATCCACTCTGTTTTGGAGGTTTAGTCCTGGTGGTAGGTAGTCTCTGTTTAGTCCTTTCTTAATTTGGAATAATGCTGCCGTCTCTTGTATTCTTATGTCTAGCGGCAGCAATCCTGTTAGTGTAAGGGCTGATGTTAGTGACACTGTCCTATAAGCCTTGCAGATTTTTATGGCAAAGCTTCTCTGGATGGAGTTTAGCATCTCTTGGATTTTTGTGAATTCTGTTGATTTAGCCCAAGCACTGGAGGCATATAGGATGATGGGTTCTATTACCGCTGTGTAAATGGTTCTTATGATTTCTCCGTTCAGTCCCCACGTGACTTTGGCTGAGTGTGCTAGCTGTTTATAGATGTTTGCAGCTTTTTTGCACACGGACGCTACGTGAGTTGTGAATGATAGAGTTCTATTTATCGTCAGTCCAAGTAGTTTAATTTCGTCGACCAGGTTGATTGTCGTTCCTGACATCTGGACGCAGATGGGGTCTAGCTTCAACTTCCTTGTTAGCAGCATAGCGTTGGTTTTGTGAGCTGCGAAGTTTAGCTTGTTCTTTTGTCCCCATTCGACTACCTTCTGTAGGATACTGGTCGCTTGGTCCTCTACTACTTGGGCTGTGTTAGCGGAGAAAACTAGTACTACGTCATCGGCGAATGCCTGAGCGAAGATGTTCTCGCTTTGTAGGATTTCTAGTAGTGGATCGAGGATGATGTTCCAGAAGGTCGGTCCTCCGATAGATCCTTGGACACAACCTTTCGTCGTCTCGATCGTACTCTCCTTACTGGCGTAGTTTACTATTACTTTGCGGTTTTTTAGGTAGGAATCCACCATGTTGTATAAATTTTGGGGGCATTTTTTCAGTTTGAGTTGATTCCTCAGCGCGGGCCACCAGGCGTTATCGAACGCCCCTTCTATATCTAGTGAGACGAGGAGCGCGATCTTCTTGTTGTTGTAGATCTCCTCTTTTATGTGGTTCACTAGGTTGTATAGGGCATCTTCTGTGCTTCGCTGAGGAATGAATCCATACTGATTTGGATTTAGTTTTGGAAGGATATGCCATTGGATTCTCGTTATCATAAGTTTCTCGAGGATCTTTCCGAGTATTGATAGGAGTCCGATGGGTCTGTACGACTTGGGATGGGTGTAGTCTTCCTTTCCCGGTTTTCTCAAGATTACCACATGTGCGATTTTCCACGGTGTTGGGAAGTATGCCAGTCTCATGCAGGTGTTGCACAAGGCTAGGAATGCCTCCGGGTCGCACATGATTGCTTCACAGCAAATGTCTGCTGTCAGGCCGTCTGCCCCTGGCGCTTTTTTGGGATTTAGCGCCGAGAGCACTGCCTTTAGCTCGTTGACTGTAAAGGGTGGATCGTCTTCACCGAGGGTGGTTGTGGGTAGGTTTTCTCTAAGCTCTTTATGGTAGTCGGTATCTGTGTCTTGAGAGTCACTAGGGTAGAACGTCTTTGCCAGGAAGTCCGCGGAGTTTTGCGGGTCTAGGGTGTTGCCCTGTTGGTCTCTTAGCAACACATCCTCCCTGGTTCTGGCTGTTCTTCTAATAACTCTGTAGATACCGTCCCACATGCTTTCCCTTTCTTGGGTCGTGCAGAAGTCCTTCCAGCTCTTGATTTGTGCCTCCTGGGCCTTAAGTGCGTATTCTTCTTGGGCTATCTTGTAGTGGTTTACGACTTCTTGCCGTCTATGTGGGGCCGCGTTGCGGATTCGTCTCTTTTTCCTCAGCGTCTCTTTCTTCAGCTGGTCTAGAGATTCGTCCCACCACGGAGGTGTTGTTTTGCCCTTTTTGGGTCCTATTTTAGGGATGGCCTTGTTGCATGCCGCCTCTATTTGTGTTATATAGGAACCCACTAGTGATTCTATTTCCTCATGTGTTGTAATCTCTGTTATACTTGCTTTGCCGATGTCATTGGCTTGCAAGTTTGTTTTTAAGAGATCTCGGAACTGTGACCAATTCGCTTTCTTGGTGTTAAACCTTCTCGTCGTCTTCGCGGGGGTAGGTGTGAGTTTCCCCTCTATCCTGATCGAGAAGGTGATGGCGTTATGGTCAGATGTTGTAAGTTCCCTATGGACTGTCCAGTCCTCTACCTTACCCAGCAGTGGCAAGCTGCATGTTGAGACATCAACTATGCTCTTGTAGTACTTGCCGCCGCGGTATACTTCGAAGGTAGGTGTGTCCCCGATGTTCAACACATGAAGATCCATTTCATCTAGAAAGGCGGTGTATTTAGCTCCTCTTGGGTTTTCTGAGGAGCTTCCCCACCAGTGGCTCCAGGCATTGACGTCGCCTGCCACTATTAGATTGTTGGTGTTCATAATTCTGGATGTTGTTTTTATTACGTTTATATTTGCCTCTATGTCCTTGTCTCCCTCACAGTAAATTGAGATTAGTCCCAAATCCATATT